>JAIKVD010000793.1:0-14950 GCA_024679075.1 Phytophthora uliginosa
AGCACCTGATCAGCTCCGCACAGCTCCGGACGCACTTCGCGCCGTCGGACGCCAGTCTCCGGAGCTTCCAGCAGGTCGTGCAGGACGCCCAAGTGCTGCGGGCCGAGCCTGCAGACGCGGTGCAAGATTTGTGGCATCTGGAGCTCGCGGTGGCCACGGCGGAGCGACTATTCGACACCAAGATGTTCCACTACACGCACCGCCAACGCTCCGGGCTGTCGGTGGTCCGTCCTGAAGAGAGCTACAGCATCCCACAGGAGCTGGAGGGCGTTGTGGCCTATGTGGATGGGCTGGAGAGTTTCCCGACGGAAATGCAGGCCAGGTTCATGCAGGGAGGAGGCGCGGACGAGAAAGACCCGTTTGCTGTCAAGCAGCAGCCCTTCGCCAACGACTTCATAGTCGGATCGAGCGGAGCGACGCCGGCGGTGATCCGAGAGCAGTACGACATCCCAGAGAGACTTGCACTCAACTCGAGCGCCTATGGCGTTGCTGAAGAGAGCGCCCCGACGGACCAGGTGGACCGCCACAAGCTCGTGGTGGGCACGTTCCTGCACGAGTTCTACGACGAGATGGATCTGAGCCAGTTCCTACGCACGATCGACGGACAACACCAAGCTTTCAAGATGCCGAAGGCGACTGGGCCGTGCACGACGCATGGGCCCACTGGCGAGGCATCGTTGGATGTCCAGGTGACGGCGGGTCTGACGGCGCATGAAACTGGAGATGCCTCCACCATCGAGATGCTGTGCTACACGCAGCTCCGAGACCAGACAAGAGGCTACGCCGCGGACAACCAGGAGCCATTCCTTACCTTCATGCAGGACGTGAACGCGATGCAACCCCCACCCGCCGTCGTGTCCATCAGCTACACGGACGACGAGTGCAGCGTGCCGATCGCGTATGCTGAAGCGGTGAACCGTGAGCTCATGAAGGCAGCTCTTCGAGGAATCTCGATCCTGGTTTCTGCAGGGGACGCCGGCGTGCGAGGCAGCCACCTTGCCGAAGGCTTCTGTCGCGTGCCAGCTTGCTCGAAGTTTATGGCTATGTTCCCAGCTTCGTCGCCGTATGTGACAGCGGTTGGAGCTACTACGATTGCCACGGGCTCTGCTCGAGAAGCCAACGGGAAGTGGAGGGAGGCCGTGACATCTACTTCTCAAGCTCGGGCGCTCATCACATCTGGCGGCGGATTCAGTGACCTGTACGAAATGCCTGAGTACCAACGCAAAGCGGTGGCTCCGTACTTGGATTTCGCCAACACGTCTGGACTCTCACGATTCTTCCGAGATACTGGACGAGCACTTCCTGACATTGCAGCGGTTGGACACGCCTTCCCTGTGGTTGTCAACGGCGAGGTAGGCGCGACGGATGGCACGTCCGTGTCTGCCCCTGTGGTGGCCTCGATGATCGCGCTGCTCAATCGTGCGCTGCCGAACCTGCCACCTCTCGGGTTCCTAAATCCACTGCTCTATCGATTATATGACGTGTGCCCACAAGTGTTTGTTGACATCACACACGGCGACATCTCGTGCGGCTCTAGAGGAATGCAATGCTGCAGCAAAGGGCACGTGGCCACTACCGGATGGGACGCAGCTTCAGGTCTCGGGACGCTCCGATTCTCTACAATGCTGAAAGATCTCCCCGACTGCTTGGCACGCATTAGAGCTTCAAACGATTTTGCTGCTGCCGAGCAAATGTCTACTATGTTGCTGGACGAGGAACCCGACGACGAGTCTGCGATCCACTCGAAGAGCTGGACGGCCGGAGAGCAGCGAGCCACTCGTTTCGTGGGCGTTATCGGTCTCATTGGCGCCGTCATTCTGGTAGGTGTACTGGTAGCTCTGCGCGAAAGAGTCTTTCTGGACTCGAGCGATCCCCAGAGATCAGGCTCAAGACGATATGGCTCTTGCGCTGCACATGATTCAGCACGCGAATATTTGCTTTATCACTAATCTGCTAGCAGTTCAATAAGGCAAGAATGAAGAGCGATACCCACGTCCATTGTTATGCTATGGTTTTGAATCGTCGAACAGGTTCGTGAGCACGAAATTAATCACTATCTTCATGTATCTCAATCGCTTCTTCGATCTCGTCGTCTTCGTCGACCAGCTTCGTTTTCAGCTCCTTCGCGTCGCGACGCTGCTCGTGAGATTCCTTCGCTTCCGATGCGTCCTCGGCAACGAGATGAAGTCTCTGAAGCCATGTAGCGCATCGCTGCACGCATCGCTCGGTGGTTGTGGCATTGTGTAGCTGCAACCAAGGTGAAGCGAGGAGTTCCTCCACGGATGCACGCTCTGAAGGCTGAACAAAGCGACTCAAGTCAGTGTGTGTTGACGCTAGTACACAAGAAAGTTACGCTATCTCACCTCCTTCTTCAGACACCGGCCAATAAATTCGTGGAACTCGGGAGTGAACGGCTCACCACCAGCATCCACTTCAGGAAGGCGAGGTTCCGGACTTTCAACGATACTTTGGACCACCTACACATGCAGTCACAACCATTCCTCACCCGAGTTAGGTAAGCTTCTTGATACGGCATTCACATGTAAAAAATACAAATTTCTCACGTCGATGTAACTTCGCGCGTTCGCGTAAGGGAAAGTTTGCGTCGCACACTCAATAAGCACAAGGCCGACGCTCCAAACATCCGACTTGTAGCTGAAGTTAAAAGCAAAACAACCGTGATAATTGTGAGTTCAACGGCGAGTAGAGACAAATAATACACGTCAACGACGTACTCGTAGGGTTCGTTTTGCACTCGCTCGGGGGCCATGTACTTGAAGGTGCCCACGAATGTCTGAGCCATGCTGGTCGAAGAGCACAGCTCACGGGCGAGCCCGAAATCTGTGAGCTTGACCGACCCATCCTGCTGAACGAGGATGTTTTGAGGCTTGATGTCGCGGTGGACGTGGCGTACGCGCCTGAGATGCGCGAGTCCTGTGAGCACCTGCATTGCGATGGCAGCAACCACCCGCTCTGGCACGACGTCTGCAGTTTTGGGCAGCTTTGCAAACAACTGGTCAAGAGAACCCAACGCGCAGAACTCGAGCACGATACTCAACGCGTGGTCCTGAAAGTACGCGCCGAAGAACCCGACGAGGTGCTCACTTTCGATGCCGTACAACGTGCGGATTTCTGTGAGAAGTTGATCGCGTCTCGGCTTGTCGAACACGTTGGTCACCACTTTGACTGCATACAAAGCGTTTGTTTCACAGTGTCGCGCTTTGAAAACTTGCCCAGAGCTGCCCCTCCCGATCATACTGCACGTCTCCAGCTGGTCCAGTGCCACGAGCTTTCGTGTCGAATGAGAGACCACCACGCACTCACCAGCCTCGTCTTCATCGTGCTTGTGTCCGGGCTTGTGATCCGCAAAAGTGACGCCCGAACTGTTGATTCTGAGGCCTGCTTTGTGCAGTGTCGTCTCTCCGATATCGCACGAGGCTTCGAACTTGTCATCGTCATCGTCACCTCGGCGCTTGTAGTCAAGGTCGCGGTCAGACGCTACTACCGTCAGAGCTGGTCTTGACTTCATCGTCTTGGGGGGAGTGCGATTTTGTCCAAGTCTGAAGTTTTGAACAATGCACGACTCGACTGCCTGCCGAAACGTGACGGAGGGTGAACACCAAAGTCTAAGTATGTTTCGTTCTGGTCTTCAAAAATAAAGTACAAGCTTCACTGACTATGGCTCCTAACTCCTGAATCCGAGACTGAATCGCAGTCTTATCTCCTCCTCGTCATGCAGCTCTCGTAGGTTGGAATCATGTACTTCATGTTGACGAAGGCATCAGGCCCGCCATGCTTCTCGAGAACGTTCAGCGTTTCGAGGATGAGGTCGCCCACGTTCTCTTGTCGTCGCTGAGCGTAGTCGATGGAGTCACCGCAATTTACTCTCTTGGTGATGAAGAGATTGAAGATTGACAGCAACTGTCGATAGTACGGCACAAGCGCCTCCCCGGTGTACGGACAGCACAGCACGAGTCGTTGCAACACCTTCATCTGCAGACACAGCACGGTTTGGTTGCGCGTCATGACGTTTGCCTTCATCGGCGGGATCAACTGTGATAGGCACGGCAGTACTCGACTGCCGCCCTTCTCCAGCATGTCCAGGGTGCCATTAAGCGCCAAGAAGTGATACGGCTCCTCCAGCTCGCGCAACCCCTCCATGAACACTGGCAAATAGTGCGAGAAATCCAACAGCGACAGATCAACCTGCCACTGCAGCTTTCGAACGGCCCCGGCGAAGTTCACGCGCACAGGAAGATCGCCTCGGTCATCTGCCAGCAACGAGAATTAGCCGTATGTGTAGATTTTCAACCCGGTTGTACGTACAGAAATAGCGAAAGCGCGTAGGCTCCACAGTTCGGGCCTTGAAGGCGCCTGCCGTATGAGGCCGTACACTAGGGGGTGCCAATACTTTGACAGCTGCTAAGGATCCTGGACGAGAGCTCATCGTTAACGCGGTCTGACTCGTAGACGGCGAGAGTTCGCCGGACTTGGCTGCCGTCGTAAGCTTCGCCATTTGCCGCACGTGACGGACGGACTGAGGGTGTGCTCGTCGGGTGGGTTTGGCTGACTGGATAGCCCTTGCGTTGGTTCTTGTAATCGGCATGATGCTGCCGCCGTTGCTCGTCTGCAGCATCCTCAGCTCCGACACCAGCGTGGATGCCGATCCCGCGGCACTTGTCACCATAATCGCTGCTGTCACTCCCCGAGGAGCTTTCTGCGATCTCAACTAGATAGAAATGAAGCCCGCGAGCATATCTCTTGATGAAGGAGACGACCATCTGCCTCGATGTCTTATCTCTGGGGGGGGGGGGGGGGATAGAGGAATAGCAAGTAGCCGCAAACAACTAAAAATTGCTGTGCTGCGGTGGGAGAAGGAGCGCTCAAGCTAGTAGCCACGAATAGCTCTGATTGATACACTACGTTGAAGTTATCGGGGTCAGATCAAAAACTCCCCAACGTTGCGACCCGAAGCGACCCTGAAAGCGAAGACGGACATAAGCCCTGACCGCGTTGTCTGCAGTACTCGAGTGCAAAGTTTTTCTCGAACTCCTGCGAGTTGGAAACTATTGACCGGCTTCGCTGAATCGTCCCCCCAACAGGGACCTTACCAAACCTTTCATATCCTCAAATTCCTCAAACTTCCACGTCCAAATGGCGTCCGTCTCGCACTCTCCTGATGTGATTATCCGTCCTTACTGCGCGTCCGACCACGAGGCGGTGGTGCAATTGTACGTCGACGGAATGGTCTCCTACTCTTACGAGGGCGAGGACGAGGCCAGCAAGACGCTGTGGGCGCACGTCCGCCAGGCGTCGGTGGACAGCGATCTGGCCGACATTGAAGGGGTCTACTTTGCCAATGGCGGGCAGTTCTGGGTGGCGGTTGCGCGTACCGAGGGCGAAGATGAACAAGTCATTGGGATGGTGGGGCTGCAGCGCCATAGCGACGACGTGGGCGAGCTGCGCCGCATGTCCGTCAAGGACGGATTTCGACGCGTGGGGCTTGGGCGGAAACTGCTGCACCACTTGCAAGACTGGGCCAGAGCTCGCGGCTTCAAACACATGGAGTTGTCGACGGGCCTGGCGATGGCCAACGCCGTGCTGTTCTACAAGGCTCAGGGCTACACGCTTACGCACACGACCATCTTCACGCCCGGCATGCCGCATCAGGAAGCGCACTTCGCCAGATCCTTAATCTAGAACGTGATTGTCTTTCAGATCCTTAAATCTAGAATGCGCCAATTGATTTCCGTAATCATAGTACGTGTACCGTACACTAGTGGTTATCACGGTTGGAAAGTAAGTATGTTTGAACGACCAATCAGATAAAATCTTCAGCTTTCAACTGTGAGCGCCGTGGAGGGCGCAGAAAAATGCACACTTGGTTTTGATTGGATGGAGGTGCCACTAACCGAACTGTCGAGCTGCTTTGAGACTTCCGTCGGAGCAGCACGCACACGGGGACGGGTAGGGACTAGCAGGCCCGGAGCTACGGTCAAAATGAGGGGCACGTCTGGCTCCAGCCCTGGGGACTACCCGAGCTGCACTTGACTGTCCACCAATCACACTTTTGTCTGTCCACCAATCACATCAAACCTTCACTTCCTTCTCAAACCTCCCGCATTTTTGGGGAAGGTTTGAGTTGAAAAAGACGGTACACGAAGGTTTGATCTTATTGGCTGCTCAAACATACTTTCCAACCGTGATAACCCCTACTGTACGTGTGAATGAGACGCCACGTCAACACAACTGCCCGCAATGGCGTCCGTCCAGCAGCCTGAGCTCCACCTCCGTCAGTATGTGCCGCAGGACCAGGAGGGCGTGAACGCCGTCTTTGTGGACGGCTGCGAGTTCTACCGGGACAGCTTCCCCGAGCACGTGCAGAACCACTGGGACGAGTTCATCCAGCAGAGTCTCGACGGCGACCTGGCCCGCATCCCGAGCACGTACATCGCGCCCGGCGGCAACTTCTGGGTCGTAACGACGCCGGATACTGACGACGGGGAGAAGGTCGTGGGCATCGTGGGTCTGGAGGCCACGGGTGATGATGGTGTTGGAGAACTGCGGCGCATGGCCGTCTCGAGCGCTTTCCGGCGCCACGGCCTCGGCCGCCGCCTCGTGGCAGAGCTGGAGGCCTGGGCCAAGACGAACGGCTTCACGAAGGTCATTCTCAGGAACGGCGGCCCCAAGGACGATGCGCGCGCCTTCTACCGGGCGATCGGCTACCAGGATGTCGGCACGAGGGTTGTGTCTGTCGAGCCGCGCGTGGAAGTCTTCGAGCTGGCCAAGCAACTGTGAGCCCGGTTGAGGCGGCTGAGTCAGCCGCCTCTGCGGGATCCTTCGCGGTCCCGGTGTTGCAAGAACACGAGGGCGGGCAGAGGATGTGCAGCGCTCGAATCGACCTTGCCCTCCCTTCCTCCACCCCTGCACTTGCAGCACCGACACGGTCTCTTTATACCTAAATACACGCTCTCGCTTTCACCCAGTCATTCTCCATTTCACGTTCGTCGCCGCAGGACCCTCTGCAACACCAGAACGCCATGGCTCCAACCGTCTCCGCTACGATAATGTCACCGCCGGCGCCAGCGCTAATCCTCGACTCGACCAAAATCGTCGTCCGCCAGTTCTGCAAGGAAGACCTGCCGCAAGTGATCCAGCTCTTCAAGGACGGAATGCTCAACTACCCCAAGAACAAGCAAGACCCGCGACTCCACGAGTACATCGAGAACAGCCTCAAGACGGATTTGAGCGACATTGAAGGCACGTATATCACGCCCGGCGGCAGCTTCTGGGTCGCCACGCCTCGTGACGAACCATCGCTCGTGGTGGGCATGGTAGGGTTGGAGCTGAAGGTCAATGCTGAAGGCGAGCTGCGGCGTATGTCAGTGAAGAACTCCCACCGACGCTACGGCATCGGATTTCAACGTTGGAGCAGTGGGCAGCAATTTCGCAAAATCTGGCTTACAACGGCGGCGTCATGGATAAGGCGAGGGCCTTCTATACGTCCACGGGATACACGGAGACTGAAGTCATCCTTGTTCGGAAGGATCCACCCTTCGAGGTCATCAAAATCGAGAAGGTGCTGGCACCCGCGAGCTATGCGTGAAATACACAGCATCATCCCTTAAACTTTTTCGCAGTGCCTTATGATGGAATATCGTCACTGACGATATTCCATCACGATTCGTCAGGCGACGCTCGCAATACCGCAGCCGGCTGCAAACACTACAGAGCTGGACTCGTTGTGATGGAGAAATTTCGATGGCGACTCCTCCGTCTTGCTTCTCTCCATCCCTCTGGTACATCAGTATCTTGACATCAACGGCTTGTCAAGGTCGTACTCGGAGCGTTTCCGGCAAATACTTCAATAAAGTAGCAAATAGCGGTGCCATACAAGGCATAAGTCGACTTCGAAAAACAAATTTACACTTACACGTACGGAAACTTTGTTGTACCCTTCGTCGTTGGCTGACCTGCTCGCCCAGAATATATGTTTTCTTCGGATGAACGTAACTTCTCGGGAATAACATTATGTTCGCCGCCGTCTCATAGATAGCAGTATCGAGTCTCATCCTTTGTTCTCATCTAATCACACTCATCTAATCCTCATCTCATTGAGATGGTTCTCGGTTCAACTCGGTCATGTCAGATCGGAATCCACTTCAGCGCTACTATGGATAGTATATAATAGCGCTGTACATGTGCGGGATTACATGTACGAAAGCCTTCTTGATGGTGCCGCTGGTGCTGGGCTGATCTTCCTGTCGGCCACTTTAAAATCCGAGCTCCTCCACTTTGTGCTCACTATCTAAAGAAACAATAACCAGACGACATTGTTGTGCGCCCGAAGACTGTCTTCGGGTCTTCAAGACATGCACCAAGTGTTGGAAGTTTTCACGGCTGATATGCAGTCGAACGCGGAGTTCCAAGTGATGCCAGAGAAAACGGAGGCGTATCTCAAAGAGAGTTTGAGCGGCGACCTGACCGATATCGAGGGCACCTACATCACTCCTGGTGGCAACTTTTGGGTCGCAACACCTAAGACAGGTCCTACTGGAGTGGTGGGCATGGCTGGCCTCGAGCCGAAGAACAACACGATGACTCGGCAAAACGTTTGGAGCACAAGACCTCGACGCTACATCATTACATCTATGAAGCGACACCAGCTCCTTATGTTCATACCCTGTTTTACCAAAATAACTTACAACTACTGCCTAATACTTGCCCTCCCTCAGTCGCTCGCCATGTCGGCCACGGCCTTGAGGTTCACAACCATAGCGTAGACGAAGAAGACGACGAAGATAACCCAGATCGCGATGCAAGCGAACGTGCTGTACCCTCCGTAGACTCGCATCTGCTGGGCATCCAGCTTCTGGCGGGGAAGCAGCAGCACCGAGAAGAAAGCCATTCCGTGCACAATGTACGTGATAAGCAGCAGCAACAGAAGGCGGCTCGTTCCGTCGTTGAGGCTCACGGGGGCCAGGTCAGACATCCAGTCGGAGCTTAATGTCCGCATGGCGATGGCGATCGTACTGCGGAACGACAGCAGCATGCCCTGGGTGGCACCTTCGGAGCCGTTCTCGGCGATCTCGGTAGCAGGAATCAGCGAGAAAATAGTGATAATACCGTCCGTGAAGCCGGTGATGCAGCCGATCGTGTCGTAGAACGCCTGGTTATGCATCGATGGGACGTAGAGCATAACGACCGCGCGGACGGTCTCGGGGATGACCATCACAGCGATACCGAGGCACACACACCGCCGCCAAGACGAGTTGGACCAGAAAATCTTCCACAGCACCATCGAGGCCAAGGTGGTCAGGTACTTGAGCGCGTTGGTCACGAGCGTCGTGTTCGCGTTGAGCCCAGCAAGTCTCACAAAGACGGCGTTGGCCGAGCCGAAGTAGAATCGGGTGGTGGCCAGCAGGATGCACAGGAACAGCACGAGCTGCCACACGGCGCGCTGCTGGCACAAGCGGAAGAACGCGCCGATGCGAGCACTGATCGTGGAAGGCGCCGTGGTGATCATGGCGACGCTGCCCTCCTCCGCTACAATCTCGTTCATCATGCCGGCCTCCGACTGCTCGACGGTGCGCTCGTTGCAGTTACGCAGCACGAACGGCACAGGCAGCAAGCTCAGCAGCGCCAGCACGGCGTAGGCCCAGAACGGGTCCACACGCAGCGCGTAGTTGCGCTTGTCGTCGTCGAAGCGGATGAGGAGGGCGGTGAGCCAGAGCCCGACCCACTCGATGCCTGTTCGGAAGAGCAGGTAGTTGATCTGTAGCTTGCCGCGCGTGGTGAGCGGCTCGCGCTGGGACAGCTCGATGACGCGCGCGTCCGTGGCGATCTTGCTGAGCATGGTGCCGAACGTGGCGCCCATGATGAGCACCATATAGTACACGATGTAGTCGCTGCGCTGGTTCTCGGTCGAGTTGTCGATGTCCACGGTGGCGGAGAGGATCATCAGGCCCATGCACATGAGGAAGCTCATGAGCGTGCCGGTGATCATGTAGGACTTGCGGCGGTACCCGCCGATCGGCAGGACGTCGGAGAGCAGCCCCAGGAAGAACGAGAACGTCGTCGGGATGCTCAGCAGACACTCGATCACGATGGAGCTCTCGGACCGCTGCAGCAGCAGCGAGTGCATGAGCGTCGGACGCATGCAGTACCTGAGCGCGGCGTAGATGAGGCTGCTCTGCGCCGTGGCGAACAGCAGGCCGCAGTACGACGCCGAGAAGAGGCTCACGCCGCCGCCCTCGCGCAGCGCGCCGAACTGCTGGTAGTTGAAGAACTTGTTGCCCGCCACGAAGCGGTTGTTGCCCAGCATGGCCGACGGCTCGAAGCTGTCGAAGCTGCTGCGGCCGTCAGGCCCGTAGGTCATGGTCATGGTGGAGTGGCCGTGGTCCATGCCGCCGTCCTGCACCGAGTTGTTGTAAACGGAATTGGCGCTGTAGTACGCGCCCTCCTTGTGGTTGGCCGGCACCCCCATTGCCTGCTGGAAAATCGGCACGCGAAAACCCTGTCGTTTGCCCGGCGAATTCCAGAGTGAGACCGATCCGATCGAGCGAGGCCGCAACGGCGCAAGCAAAGTATGGTGGCAGGTACAGTAAAAGAGCAAGAGCCCCAGGCTGATGGAATTGATACCGAAACTGCTGAAAGCTCCGACTCTCTCGTGCCCCGGAGAGTTGACTTTGGCGCTTTTCTGGCCCAATTGAGTCATCTGGACCCGAGAATTACGGATACCGAACTGGACGGCAATCACTTGGGGTTTGTATGGCGGCGAGTTTACCGAATGCAGGCAAAGCCCACTTGGCTCCCGCTTGCAACGCACGCAGATCTCCCGGATCGCAGCCGGTTGCAAGAGCCCACCGCAATATTGTTGTGTTCGACACGTCCGCTCGAAGAGGCGAAAATAACAATTTCAAATGCGTAATTCGTCGGGACGGATCCATTTTCCGGATAAGCAACCGGCTTCTTCTTCGAGTTTTTTTGCGATCTTCTAGCAGCCACGCGTTTTGGTCGGTCTCCGTTCAGAAACCAGCTCGACTCGGCCGACTGCACTTGTGGTGCCGCCTGCCCCCGCCCACCTCAGCGTGCAAACCAGAATTCGTCGATCCGGTGGGGTGCTGGCCTCAAACCAGTGCTATCCAAGTGACGTTTAGGGTGGCGCTCCTGCCACCGCCACCTCAAGAAGTGCGGCGCCCAAGTACGTCGGCCAGATGCGGTCAACGTGACGCCGGTCAGGCGGAGCTGGTCGCCCTTTACGAATCCACGGGCTTGCTTGTTCGTACTGTAAATGGCAGCAAGGTGAAGCGTACGATGTGGTGACCGCACAACTCGAGTAAAAATTTAACGAAAGCTCTGGGTAAATTTGACAGTTGGTGGTTTTGCCACCATCTTGATGTGAAGACATGCGTTCCGTCTACCATCATGATCAGCGGGTTGGGTCTCCGCCCCACTGCGAAAAGCGCCGGCTGAAGGCTGCAGTTGCAAGCATCTTCCATTCCGGCTCGCGCTGCGGGTGTTGCCCAAGTTGGGCCCCCAACACGGCAAGAATCTCCGCTTTACGCGTTGCCGCCAGACAGTGGGGCTATCGTTACTGAAACGAGTTCGTCGTGCTTGGGGGCGTTGCATTCGGAATCCGAATTTCGGATCCCTTGCACGAGCTGCAACTCGTGCTCAGAGAGGAAAGGAAATGCACTCGCAGTGACAAGCGTGATTCAGTTACGTGCAGGCAGGTACATACCGGTACATGTACACTATTGAGCAACGCCGTGTTGTCCTACAGTCCGCATGCATTTTTACTTCATCGGTCTCCAACGTGGGCAACGATGAGCACTTGAGCATGCAGGTCTCCGTCGGCAGTGGCGACCGCTGCTCTCTACTTGACGAGCGAACACGAGCGGGGCCGCTGCAATTCCACGCAAACACTTGCCACCCAGCAGCAATGCCATCCGTTGAACAACAGCCGCCTACTGTACGAGGCAGGGGAGCGCGGCGAATGATCCGTTTCAAACGCTGCGGATGTTATCGGATAGTTACATCGGTGCATCGATACCAAAAATAACTGCAGCATCGCAGCGCTCGACTCGTTTGATGTGCGCGCCTGCATCCCCACCCCACTCACGGATATGTGGAGCTCGACATGGCCATGTGACGCCCTCGCGAGCTGCTCACCCTGCGGACTAAGCCGTGAATCTTTCACCCAGCAGCAGCGCCCCAACAAGTCTCTCGTTTAACGGCCAGACTCTATCGTGGCGGATTCCGCTTCGTGCGTGACTACATATGTAGTATATTGTACAGTAACCAGGAAAGCACCAGCACCAGCACCTTCACTACATGTACAGTCCCATACATCCATCCACTTCGCACTACATTCGAGACACTTCAACTTGCACATTGATAAGCCTGCCCGATCCGAGCACTTGATATTTGTAAGGCATACAAACATTAAGTGGAATTCGTTCCCACTTCGAAGAACACCAACAGCGGTCTCCCTCCGCACTCCAGCCCAGCCCCGCTCTCCTCCTGTCTAGACAGCATGACGTCGATCTTCAGCGCGGGGCAGTCCATCTCCAGCATCGGCAAGTCCATGACGGCCATCGCGCGCGTGGAGGAGCACCTGGCCACCTTTATGAAGAAGGTGGGGGGAACCAGTAACGACACGACTGTACTTGCTGCAGGGTAGAGCGCTCTAACGTGGCGTGCTGTTGTCGCTCTGTGCGGACTGTTGGCAGGTGATTTACTTTGAAAAGTTCTTCCAGCGCATGGGAGCGAATCTGCCCGCGTGTGCGTCACCTGAGCTGCCTCTGGAGCAAGTTGTGGCTGTTGTATTGACAAAACTCTGCTTGTATCGGGTGCGCAGGTCTCATGGACACGGCGAAGCTGCTCTTCCAGCGGTGCTATGAGTATCGAGACGAGATCCGAGACGAGCTCGAGTGCGTGGCCCTATGGAGCTCTCTCCACGAGCCAGTGGGTTATAGAATCGGTGCATGCTAATGCCATTGTATACCGTGCAGATCGAGCGTCGCGTACGTGGCGGATGCTGGTCGCTGGGTGGTCGGCATCGGGGATTGGAACAGCAAGATGGAGAAGCGCCTGAACCAGATCAGCGAACTAGTGCTGCTGGCCAACACGCTGCTGACAGAGTATGCAGTGACGGGTGAAGTGGGTGCTGAAGGCTGCCGTGACGAGCTGGACGCGTACCTGCAGATTCTGTCGGCTACAGTCACGCTGAAGAACGCGCCTGTGAATGGTAAGGGCGGCACTGCGGATGGCCGGCCCCCGGTTGCTCGGGCACAATCTACTACGGCAGCAGAGTTCAGCTCGGAAATGTCAGCACTTGGCACGGAGATCACTGGGGTGTTCTCAGAGATGTTTGGTAACAACGACTTGAGCAGACTGCCGTCGTCTGGAACTATCGGACAGGCGTCAAACCCGCAGAGCGCCATTCGTGCTGACAACGACAACGATGCCATGAATCCATTCACGAATTCGTATCGGCGACCGGTTGATCCGTACGCTGGAGCAGTGAGCAGCGGTGGTGCTTCGGTCAGCAGCAGCGTGCAAAGCTTGCCCGATCCTTCAGCCAGGGCTACAGCTCCGACAGGTGGAGTGGGTCCAGATTATCCGCTGTCGGACGGAGACACCCCGGAGGGCCCACTGAGTCCCGTGAGCTTAGGCGAGTATGAGTGCTTAGAGATGGACTCTATTCCCAAGTATGCTGCATTCAAATCCTCTGCTCAACTCGCGGCGCGACGTCAGTATACTCCTGGCAGTATGGCCAACAGCATGACAAGTGAAGGTGGTCGAAGCGCGTACAGCGAGTCTAGTGCCGAATACCACGAGCTGTTCCCATTGCCACCGTCGTCAGCCCAGTCAGTTTCCAAAAGCTTGAGCTCTTTGGATATGGCTGCCACGAAGAAGAAGCCAGCGACAAAGCCGCTCATGGACATGAACTACTCGTACGATTTCCAGTGCGAGGTGGCACACAACCCGTTCTTATCACCGAACACCCCCGGGCCGATGGCGGCGCCTCCAGGAGAAGCAGTTCTTGGGGATATATCGCTATTGTCGGCCCATCAGCAGCCAAACTCATCGATTGTCAGTCGCTCAGAAACCACTGCGCCATTGCCGCCCACCCCATCAGCTACTTCCATGGCTTCCATGAACGTCGTACCGCATCAGCCGCATGTACTTGGATCTGTTGCAGCTCCTGCTCCAGCAAGCGAGCCAGTTCTTGGCACCGTTTCTCCGGCACCAACACTGCACTCTGCTATCGACTACACCCAAGCGCAAACTCATGCAGCTCCCGTCAGTGGGCGTATCGCTACCGCGTCCAATTGGAGTATAAAAGGGAACAGCACGAACGCTCACACTCTCTCCGAAGAAGACGAGACTGAAGCGCTGGTGGCGGCACTGAAAGCGTCTACAGCAGAACACGGGCACCACGATGACAGTGACCACGACTTCGATCTTTTTGGGGTAGGGAAGCCGTAAACCGGCAGCAGAGCAAGATCAGTAAGCTATTCCGTACAACCTCACCATTATTACGTCGTACTTTCATCGAGCTCAGTGTTTGTCGTCCTTGTGGCGTTTGTAGTGCTCTGACGAGTCTGGGAGCGGAGGGGCGACTTCGATGTTCAGACGTTGACGCAGTTCTTCAATCGGCGTCTCAAACTCCTCCTCGTACATGACGCAGTGCAGTGAATGGGCCTTCTTGGATGCGCGGCTGGCCCACGGCACGTACACCTTCATGAGCAGACAGCGGTCCTCGCTGGAGAGCCGCAGTGGCCCCACAAAGGCGCTGAGCGCGCTGACGGGCAGCTGGGAGTGCGCCATCTCGACGTACTTGAGCGCGATCTCTCCCAGCACCGTCGGGGGCACGCCGAACAGCGTGTGCCAGAAGTCGTGCGACTCGCGGTGGCGCTGCATGACGTAGGCCAGCTCCGGG
>JAIKVD010000794.1:0-14936 GCA_024679075.1 Phytophthora uliginosa
CTCCGTAACGCTGCAGCGCGTGTACGAACCCCCAAAACAGGTAGCTTCAGCGGCGCTGGGGTAAGTCTGGCGCTGGCAACTCGGCCAGGAAGAGTTAGTTGGCTAGGTTTAGACCCGCATTACCGTTAGCTGAAGTGTTCAGTAGAAGCGTGAATCGCAGTTCTCAGGCTTGTGGTACCCACGTGCACTTGGATATTCCTTCAGCCATTGCAACCGCACGTGTGAAATCTGCCCTTTGCCCATGAGCTACCTAGCTAGGTGGCTTCTCTTTTGTCGGGGTCAGGTCAGTCGTAAGAAGACTCATCACAAGTCTGGTATGACTGGGGCCGGGTTCTCACCTCGACTTCGTGGCTGTTAATTATCGTCTCCAAGTAGATTACGGTCTCGCATTAGACCAAAATCTGGCTCTGAGTGCAAAAACAACAAAGGCCACATTTCGCTCGCTGGTCCCGTGCTCCCTACCAAGCGCGCCGTGTCTGATTGTGGCGTACAAGGCTTGAAGTGGCATGCACAAGTGCAAGCATGCCGCTTCACTACCATCTCATTTTAGACAACGTCACTGCACTGCGCTGTATGAGAATCGTGGGTCCTCCACCAAACCTTTAGGATGCATATTTCAGCTTCAATGGTTACAGTGCAAATTACTTCACACGTCCTCATTGTTCCAATCGCGTTCGACAAGCAAACGATACCCGCTGACCATGAAAAAAAGATGACTGCGTCGAGCTCTGCATGTACAGTACATGTACAGTAACGGGTTCTTCCGAACAGTGTACCGGTATAATAGCAATAGTGCACCACTAACAAGGATATTCTACTCGGAGGGTGTTTTATTTGGAGGGTTTACAACTCGCAGACCAACTCCCCGTCCTCATCTACATGTATATCATTAACCTCCTCGGCGCTTGCTTCGTCCAGACTGCGCAGCCATTCCGCACAAAATGCATCGCCATAAACGTCGTGCTTAGCCACGTGCCAGTCCTCGTAGTCGTCGTAGAAGCTCGCCCCGCCGACAGACTTCATGACCACCTCGTCCGGCACACTCACCCACGCTTCCTTGACCCAGCCAGCAACCTCGCGTACCGATGGCGGTCGCGGATTGCCTCCTCGCGTATATTGCACGCGATCGGACGTCTTCCACTCATCGATGAGTGGCGCAATGCGGTCTTTAAATGACTTGTAAATACCAATATCTCCAGCCTGGAGATATGGCGTGCAGCCACCACGTTCAACGGCCATGTCGATCTTCTTTGCTGCGCATCGGGCCTTGATGTCCTTTGATATGTGCGCGCTCATACTGTCCCAGATCAACGCCTTTCCAGGTAAGTGATCCATCAGCACCGGGAAAACGAGATCAAGCCAGCGATTGAGCAACGCGCTGTCGACCCACGCACGCTTCTGCCACCTACTTTCTCGATCGTGGAGCTGATACCCGACGTGCCCGTGGAACCGTTCTTCCAAACGACGAGCGGCGGCAGCTTGGTGCCCTCGGTGGTCACGGCCAACACGGCCGTCAACCTCATCGACGCAAAGCTGGTGGAGCGCAGCACCACATGACGTGCACCAACAAAGGCCACCGTTTCACGGCGCGGGTCCTCGAAGTACACGGCTGTTTCGTCCATGAGAACAGTGCGAGCCAAATCCACCCGTGGTTTCAGCTTCGTGAGATAACTCATGAAACTGATAGCACGTCGTACGAGCTCATCATCACTTAGAGTCGTCAGATTGGTGGTACGCCTTAGTGAAAGGCCGTAGCGGCGCATAAATGCACCGAGCCACCGCTCTGAAGCAGCAAAGGTGTCGTCGTTCAGCACTGTGCGAGCATGGTGGATGGCTGAGGCTTGAATCCACTGGCGGGAAACCTTCTGGTGCTGCGCGCGCATGAACACGATGTCGTCGAACAGCATGTCTTCTATCTCGCCGAGGCGCGGGCGAGCTCCACTACCCCGAAGTCGCAGCTGGTCGTTCGAGGCTTGTCGAATGGCGTCACGATGCTTGTACCAATAGCGAATCTGTGCGGCCGAAATCTTCCAGCCTTTCTCTACGCTAAAGTGTCGGAGCGCACGTGAGGGCACGCCGTTTGCATGCCTGTCAATCCAATCAAGGACCTCCCTCTTCTCGGAAATTGTCTTGGAAACGCGTTGGCGTGGCATAGGAGAAGTTGCTGGTAGTGTTGCGTATGTGGTCTTCAGTCAATTTTGAACTGAGGGTCGAGCGCGTAGCGGAGTTCGCTTTGCTGGCACAAACTAGTGGCTCACTGTTGGGTATAATATTTGGAGGGTATTTTAACTATTATTATACTAGATGTTGGGGTTTTGTATTCGGAAGGGTATAAAATTTGGAGAGGATACATTAATCGGAAGAACCCGTTACGAGCACGGTCCACCCTCAGACTGGCCTGAACGAGCAGAACCAACATGATGGGCGATAGACAGCGTTTCCGCGACGCAAGACATCGGCCAGTAGGGGCAAAATGCAGACGTGTTTAGCCCACCGTCCATGCTCGAGGGCGTGGTGAGCGGCCCCAGTGAAGAAATGCTTGCCGTGCTCGCGAGCTTGGGCGACCTCGACTAATTGGGGACGACCATCTTGCTAGACAATCCGACGGTGGACTTGGCTGTCTGCACCGGGTACTCGCCAAAACAGTCGCTCATCCATCGACCCAGCAGCTTGATCGAGAGGCTGTCGGCGGCCCCACTCGATAGAGCGGTGGCACCCCCTATGCGAATTGAATGGGTGGAGTAGTTTCGTTTCGGCACCCCGAGGCTTGCTGCGAGATCCTTGAAGTTTTGCGCGATCTCCTCGGCCTTCAATTCGGCACACAAGTACGGATGCGTACCGCAACCCAGGGCACGCCGAGCTAGGTGTAGATGATGTAGCGCCTGTCGTGGACAGAGGAGTGCATCACCGCTCACGTGCATGGTCCTACAGGCACATCTCCCGTACTGATCGTTCTTGGACCCCGCCAGACCGATCGTCACTGAACTTGCACTGCCATAAGTTGTACGCACACCTTCCGGGTTGGAAAAGAACGCGTCGCTAGTTTTCAAGCAGTACGCAGTCCTCTGTGACCCGATTCGGAGAAATTCAGAACGCCGCCGTGAGCGCGGGCAGCAGCTGAGCCGCGAATCGCTTGTAGACGTCATACCCGACACCATCGAGGCCGGGGCTGGAGGCGCCGCGGGCGTGTTGTAGCTGCGTCTCGATGTCGTCCGCCGTCGGCACCTCCGTGAGCAGCTCCCGGAACCTCGTGGCGGCGGGCAGACTTGCCATTGCGGCACGGAACGCTTCACCGGCGGGGTCCTCCGGGTCAAATGCCTTGGCCGGGGTGTTGACTTGGTCGAAGTGGCGCCAAAGCAGGGCGCCCGGGATGGGGCAGGTTCCGGCGTCCTCGTGCTGCTCCTCGCCGTCCTTCGCTGCCATCGCAGCAGCAGGAAGAAATAGCCCAGCAGGACGGAGCCCCATAAAAGGCGGTCATGAGGCCGGGAGAAGTCGAGGCATCGATAGAACAGCCGAAGAAAAGCCGGCGTGACTGGCTGCTTTTTCAACACAGGATCGGACATGCGCTTGATGCCACGTAATAGGAGCTCCATGCTAGGCGACGTAACAAGCACCTTGTCGCGGTGCCTTCTGTGATACCAACGGACGCTTGCGAGGTTTAGTTGAATCGTGCTATACTTGTTGCCCCGATGACCCTGTTTCCATCCATAGCGCCAGCAATAAATTGCGAAAAGGCCCAGCTTCTCATTGGCGCCCCTCGTATCATCCTCGAGCCACTCAGACCACTTCATAAACTTTGAGAAAGAGCACCATTGTTTCCAATGGGCTCGGTACTTCGTTGTGGTAGAGCGAGCAATGGCGTGTCCTCGGAGCATCGTGCCCAAAGTGCCGAGAGATCGTCGTAGGGCGGCCTGACCTGTACCTGTGTCCACCCAGCAGAAAGGTTAGCCCACTTAGCGTACAAGGGGTGAGATCTGTTCCAGGCACGCGACCCGGCATCCGCCATCACATTGTGAACGCCTCGCACGTGCTCGGCCGAACACACGAGTGAGTACTGGAACTCGGCCAGGGAGAGGAGTCGGTTGTAGAGCTGGTAGAGCGGCTGTCGGCTGGCCCGGCGGGTGGCCCACGACACTGCACTAGTATTATCAATCCAGAAAACTACGTGAGCACGCAGCTCCGTGTGTTGCTGTGCCCATGTCGGACCCCAGATGAGGGCACCCAGCACCGCACTCTGCAGCCCTCGGACGTTGATGGAGTGTATCGATGCGTTGCGAGTAAATTCTTCCTTCATTTCCGGTGTATACTGGACTCGAATATACTGCTTGAGCGCAGGCTCTAGGACGCATAGCCCGTCGCCCGAAGCATCCATGTGCACGTGCACGATGGACAGAGTCAACTTGGCGAAGGTGGACATCGATACCCCGTTAAAACGCTGGTGCTGCTGTAGGATGGCTCGGAACCACTTCAAGTCCTCTTGCGCGACGATCATACATGCGTCGAGGTGAGCGAAGGTGATCGCTGCGAAGTCGCCAACTTGACTTTACGACGGGCTATGGCAACGGTATTGGGTCCAGGAACAATCAACGAGAGAAAATTCACGCAATGGGGCGAGCAGGGTCGAGCCCTTGGACTCCTCTGGGATACACAATCCGGCGTGGTGACGATGCCGTTAGAGAAAATTGAGAAGGCCCAGAACCGACTTCACGACGTTCTCTCCGCTGCCCGAGTCTCGAAGACCTCGCTACAGAAGCTATTGGGAAGTCTCCGCCACGTGGCGACGTGCTGCCCACCCGCACGCGCTTTCTACCAGCGTGTTCAAGTGCGGGCGTCCGCTTTAGGCCGCTGGGGCACCGCCGCCCCACACCATCCGAAGCCGCACGCCAAGTCGATGACGAGCAATTCGCCTATCACAAACGCGAACATTCAGCATGAATGGGGACGTGACGAAATGCGCCTGCGACGTCACCCAGCATTAACATGATCTGAGACCGTGGGTGGTCCCGCCGTAGGGTGAAGATCCGTCTGGCAATGTATATAACCCGCCGGGCGGGTTATAGGTGATCTCCGGCCAGTTGGTCCGATCCGTGAAATCGTTGATCGAGCTGCCTTCGGGGAAGGAATAATCGTTGATGAGACGGATGTCCGGCCCATCCGCGCCCGCCTTGTCAACGACCCCCACCGGCGAGACGAACACCTCCGGCCACTGTTCTAGGAGCTCTGCCTGCACCACGAGATACCACCCGTCTCTTTGCCCTTTACGTATGTGTTGCCACACTTTCGGCAACTGATCTTTGATCGAAGTGTGGTTGGGTGACCGCCCCTGTTGCTGTCCGGGTCGTGTGGGCAGCCATTCGGGAACCACACCGTGTGCGATCACTTTGTTCCAGCGATGCCATAGCTCATGCACTGCTGGGTTCTGCGGCCGGGGAAACTCGTATAGATCCTTGTTGGGCCTCGGATCCGCGCCGGTCTGTCCTCGAACCAGCCGCACGAAGTCCGGTAGCGGAAGGCCCGAGGACGTCGCCAGCTTGGAGAGGAACGCGACTTGGGCCGCGTCGACTTCGTTATTGTTTGCCACAATTGGTGGCGTGCGCAGGCCGTATTCCTCCGCTACTGTCTGAAGGTTCACCTCGGTCTCGATTCGACAATGCTCGCTCAATGATCTCAGACTGTCCATGTATTTCTTGTGGGCAGCCGAACGCTGCTGTCGATCATCATTAGAACCCAGCTGATTTGTAGATACTACTCGTGCGTCACTCGCAGGCTGGTTCTGAGGAAGTTGAGGAACTGGTCGTGCCGAGACCCGCTGCTATCACAAGTCTGCACACTCAGGAGCGAGTCCGCCGAATCGGGTCGCAATATAGTCTCTCACTTCTCCTGGAAGGTGCTTGGGCCGGAAATGGGCACGTTTGTTCGAGAAGCACTTCCCGGGGGCCCCACCGCCGGCACAGCCCCCCCCCCCCTTGATAGATACTTCATGCAGAGACTCTGCGTGCCTTCCGTGGGTAGCTTGCGTAACACTGCGGCGGGTGTCCCCGGTTGCTTAGGCAGTCGAACAGAACGCTCCGCCGGCTGGCTCGTGCTGGACGCAGTCGGTTTTCTTGGCATATGTTGTGTCAGAGCTGCTAGTTGGGCTTTCTGCTGGTCGTACAGCAGTTCGGACAGGAGTCCATCCTGGAGACAGAACTCTGCTTGAACTCGACCAGCCGCGCTTAAACCATCCGAGAGGACCAGACCTCGAAATTTGCACAGCCCCACAGTAGTAACAGCTGCGTCGCGTCGCACTCGGGACCGCCGCCGTCCCCGAATGACTCGACGAACCGTACAAGGGTGCTGCGCACTTCGACAGTGGGCTCATTGTAGAAGCTGCGGCCGAAACGACGCAAATTCCCGAGAGCGTCCAGTAGTTCGCTAAATTTGGGGTTCACATTGGCAGGCTGAAGACAGTTCTTTCGAGAGAAGTCAGTCATGTTCACTACTGGTGCCGCGCTTGCCGTCAATGTCGATCGGGTAACGCGCGCAAAATGCATCACCGAGAGGCCGCGTACGTGAAATCCAAAGTCACATGCATCCCGTAGTACTGGAGGGGTCCCACGAAGGTGCGAGCCGCGTGCCTGTTGCTCATATTCAAGAATTCGTTGCGCATCCTTACCTTGATGATCAGGGTGCCCGATCGCGTCGTGGATCTGGTCCTCAATGGCTGTCGGGCGAAATGTCGTTGCCGACCGCCCGCGCACTTCTTCCGTAGCATCCGTGTTCGGTGTCGGTTGAGCCGCCCTGGATGTCAACACCTGGTTCTGGCGCTGTACCGCGAGTTTGTCAGCCCGTTCCTCATCCGATGATAGCAAGACAGATGCCTCAGATTCTGAGTCATCACTGGGCGTCTCGATCACCCGTTTCTGCCGCGCGTGCGGGCGAGTTTCCTGGATCGGTTTGCTCGCCGCTTTGCGCTTTGCGGACCTGCGGGTGTTCGTCCCAGCGGGTGCCACGAACATGCTCGACCCGCGTTTCCCCTTTTTGTTTAACGCGCACTCTAGGACGTGCTGTCGAGGTACCATGACCACTGCTAACGTGTCCGACTGAATCATCGTGACCAATTCCTCGGGAACAAAAGGTACCGACAAGGCATCCGCGACTTTGGTTGGTAGACTTCCCCGGACTTTTGCGCACAGCGCGCTCATGTCGTACATGGTGGACAAAAGCTCAACGGCGTTCAGCGCGGCACAGTTGACGCTCGCACCAGGTTGAAGAACCTAGTTGAGCCAGTCCACTCGGAGCACATTGGAGGGTTCCCGGAGAACGACCTTGCAGGCCCCGCTCGCGTGTTGGATGTGCAGGCGCGAGTCATCCCCTTGTATGATATAGCCCGTAACCACGCCGTAGACCCATGTGTCCATGTTGACTCCGTCCGGTTGAATGAACGCAATTGGCTTCCCGACAAACGATCCGGGCCAGTGCACTCTCTCGTTGTTGGCAACCAGGCGGCGACGGTAAACACCAGCGTCGAGTGGGTCCTCCACGTCCTCGTCGCCTCCTCCTTCGGAGGGATCGATGGACTTGACGTAGACCTTGGGCCCGTCCAGGCGAACGACCCGCACGTAACGAAACTCTTTCAGTCAGCTCCGAGCGGAAAAATAAAGAGTGAGGAGCTGTCTGGGCTAGCTTGCAGGTGCTATTTCTACTCCGAGATCTGTCTGCTCTCTGGTCAATCAATCTGCTCTGAGACTTGCCTCTCTGGTGAATCAATCTGCTCTGAGACTTGCCTCTCTGGTGAATCAATCTGCTCTGAGTTGCCGTCCGGAAATCCAGATATCCCTACGAATATCTTTCAAGTGGTGCGCGTGCACTGCGGATAACAATCCGCTCTGAGACTTGCCGTCCGGAAATCCAGATATCCCTACGAATATCTTTCAAGTGGTGCGCGTGCACTGCGGATAACGAGATGATCGGAAGCTTGACACAAGGTCTGAATAAGCTTTTCGGAGCGCGGTGTCCGAACTCATACTGGAACGCGGTGGCGCGCCACACGCAGGCCTCTAGCCAATTAGACCGCAGAACGCTCTATCCAGCTTTCGTCATTGGCATGGCCAAAGACAACATCAAGACGAAGCGTCCAGTTGACACGCGTATTCGCTGCACCTAGGTCCAATAGCGTCCGTGACCGACTCGACGCGAATACCGATGCGTCTTGATTGACGCTTAATTGCGCAACAGTGCAGTGCTTACGCTGCGTTGACTCGGTGCAAGCACTTGCGGTTGTAGATAATATCGATCGACCAATAAGGTTAAATGACCTACCTACCTACCTGTTTGACAAATGGTGCTGTTTGTGTGGTTTGCTCCTCGGTGGCCTCGTCTGTTCCTAGACGCCACAAGCTCTGCCGAGGCGAACTCGCTGCGTACTGTTCGTCAACCGCATGGTATTAAGTACCTACATACAACCGCGCAGAATTCGCCGTAGATGAAGCCAGGCCAGCATCCTACATAGTACTGTAGTTCTGAACGAAGTTCCAGCCATGTGCGCAGGACTGGGGGCCTGCACAGTGTTGACCAAGTCTTCGTACATGGCGGCTGCATTTCGCATGTAGAGCGCTAACAGATACGCCTTCGAATTGACCTATCAACGACGTAATAGAAAAGTGCACGAGATCACATGTAGTCTACATTGTAGACATGTATAACTTACATTGTAGAGCGATACACCCGTAGTATGGTATTTTATTTGTAGCGGGAGAGCCTTGCGAGTGCAAGGCCGAAGACGCCGTCGGGCTCCGTGCCGCAGTTCGGCGAGTGTAGCGTCCAGCTGCAGTGTGTCGACTCGTAGGGCTACATCGCCACGTCCACGGAGGACCCATCTGCGCCGAGAAGCTCCACAGCGTGCAGAAGATCAACACGACGGCGACGGGTATGCCCAAATTTACTCTAAGCTGTACACTAGCACGATCGCCGCGGAAATAGCCCGAGGACTTCAATGGAGTCCTGGCTGAAGGCAAAACCGGACTAATAAGTGACTCCGGTCATGTGTAAGATGTTGTTTTACACGCAGCTTCTGAGCAGTCAAGTGACAATAATGCACCTGAATTCAAAACCTATGATATGCAACTTCAACTTGATTCATACATTTACCTTGTTAAATCGGCTTCAACTAAGTTCATTCATTTACCTAGTTAAATAGCAGTCAAGATCGCAACACCTCGATTTACCATCCAGGTAAATAATATTTACGAACTCCACAAGATAGCATTCGTGCATCAAACTGAACGCACGTAAAGCTTCCGGATGGTTGGCGCCGTCGGACCGGGTGATAGCCAACATGAATGCAGTCGTCGACGATGCAGAGATGGTGAACGTTATTCTCCAGGGAGTGGTAGATTCTCATCGAAATGTGGTTCGCATGTTCAACCGCAATAACAACGAAGGAGCTGCACCGGACCTTGCCACCGTGGTGAACGTTTTGCTGGGTGAGGCGGAAACAGACAAGGCATGCGCCACTGAGGCTGCACGCAAAGAAGCCGTGCAAATTACGAAAGTGATGGTTCAACACCCCGCTCCGCAGAACCCGAAGAAGAAATTCAAGAAGGCAGGCCGCAGTAAGATGGTGAACCAGGAATCACGGAAGTGTTTCTTTTGTAAGAAGAAAGGTCACCTACGCGCCGATTGTTTTGGATGGAAGGCTCTACAAGAGAAGAAGTGCAACAAAGGGGCAACTGCTATGAAGATGGTGTGGTCTGGCGTACTTGGTGACCACAATAACCCACCGGTACCCATACGTATGGCGAGGAACCAGAATGACACTCCGCCGACGGGGGCCTCTACACATGACTGGATGCTAGACAGTGGGGCTGGAGCGCATGTGTGTGTAGATGGGGGCTCATTCCTGAAGTTGGTCAAAGACCCTCTACTAACCCTCGACTGGAAAGGAGGTTTGAAGACGAATGAGTACGCGGGATCAATTCGGTTGGAAAAGCATGGCGGAAAGTTCGTGGATCTACCTGCCGTACGCTATGCACCGGGCGGAACAGTCAATTTGATCAGCCAGCGACTGCTTGAGGAGGGAGGCTGGAAGCCATCCTACTCGGACACCGATGACGAGCGGTCCCGCTGCATGTACTTTGACAAGGACGAAGTTCGTCTTGATTTCAAGAAGAGAAAAGATGAATTCGATTGGATGATAGCAAGTCCTGTGTTGCAGACTTCAATGATGGTTGCTCGATCTGTAGAGACACTGGAGGACAACATTGTTATGAAGTGGCATTTGAAGCTCGCGCATCTGAACGAAGCGGCCATGAAGAAAATGGTGAAGGAAGGCCTTGCAAACGGCATGGACGGGATAACATTGGACGCCTTTATGAAGACGCCCCTCAAATGCATGGCATGCGACGAAGCAAAGTCTAAGAGGATGACGTTCAAGCGCCAAGTGGGCAAGCGTACCTCAGAATGTGGTGCGCGGTTGATGTCTGATGTCTGCTACGTTGGAATCACGACGCCAGGAAGAGCCAAGTATTTCCAGCTGATCCAGGACGAGGCCTCCAGGTACAAGTGGGTCTTCTTGCTCAACAAGAAGAGTGAAGCAGCCGATAATGTGATGGTTCTGATTCGTCAACTTGAGAAAGACTTCAAGGTGAAAATGTTCTCGTGTGATCAAGGAGGCAAGTTTTTGAATTACCGGTTGGCTACATTCTTCCGTGAGAATGGAATTCGACTTCTGACGACGAACGCATACACTCCGGAGGAGAATTGTCTAGTCGAGAAACTGAATGGCAAATTGCTTGGTAAAGTTCGTGCAATCCGAGAGGCGGCAAACCTCCCACCGTGTCTTTGGGGTGAGATCCTGCATTACGTCGTGCATGTTGACAACATGAGCGTGACCAAGGCTCTGAAAGACATGACGCCGTACGAAAAACTGTGGAGCCGCAAACCAGACATGAAAGACTTAAAGATTTGTGGATGCGTGGCATATTATCACGTACCGAAGCAAAAGCAACTCAACAAACTGGAGATGCGAGCAAGACCAGCAATGTTTCTGGGAATGGCGGAATCCACACTGGGGTATCATCTACTGCACCTTGAGACGGGAGAAATTCTGCAATGCAGATCAGTCCGTTTCTGTGAGGACGTGGCTGTGGGTGGAGATTACGTCGAGAGGCTAATGGCAAGACAGTACTATGGAGTGCAAACGTCTGTGCCGAACCAGATTCCATATGTCCTAATGCCGGTCACCCATGTAGCTGTTTCGGATAGCCCCTCTGAGAATGCCATGATGTTACCAGAAAACGCGGCGGAAACGAATGATGCCGAGGTCAAGCATACAAACGCAAAGGACTGTGATGTCGATGGTGACTCAGACAGCAGTGATGACAGTGATTGGGATTATGTAGAAACGGTGGAAGCTGCAGAAACTCATGGCGGAGCATGTGCCGCTGCAGAGAATCGTGCAAATTCGTCCGCAGTACCCAACCAAGGTGCGAATATGGGCTCGCAAACTGCTGGAGCCAGTGGAAGCACGGCCACCAGTACAACAGGAATGGCTAGTCCTGCGGGAGCAGACCTTGGTACAAGTACTCGTGTCAATACTTCTCAGAGCAGCAGCACAGTACGCACGCAGCATGGAAACACCACTCAAGCCCTAGCGAGTGCTCCACGCCGAACTGGGCGCCAACGGCGACTGAACAATTGGTACGACCCGGCCACATGGATTATGACGATGACGCTGATGCAATGTATGATGATTGGAATTGTCAATGACATTCTGAATCTGACGACGCGACAGGAAGCTTTGAAGTCTGAACATGCTGAAGGCTGGCGCCGTGCGATGGACTTGGAGTACGAAGCACTGATGCGAAACGAGACCTGAGACCTTGTGCCTCGGCCGAAATGCAGGAAAGGCCGGCGTCGACCCAACATTTTGACCTCCGTATGGGTGCTGGTAGCGAAGAGAAATGAAAAGGTGATGTAGAACGCCTGAAGGCCAGGCTGGCGATACGAGGCTTCATGCAGAAGTTCGGAATTGATTACCTGGCTACTTACTCTCCTGTGGTCAGGATCGAGTCGGTCCGATTGATTATGTTGATCGCCGTGTTCCTGAACTTGGAATGCAGACACGGCGACTTCGTTACGGCTTTCCTGAATAGAGAACTGGTTGACGTCGTGATCTTCATGGAGCAACCCGAGGATTATGAGGACGGAACTGATCGTGTCTGTAGGCTCCGAAAGGGGCTATACGGGTTGAAACAAGCATCGCAGATCTGGAATGATACTTTGCACAAGGTGCTGGTCGGGCTGGGGTTCGTGCAATTTCTGACCGTGTATGTTGACGACATTATCCTTGCTGGAATTCCCGCAGACATTGACCAGGTCATTGCCCTGCTTGCAGCACGCTTCAAGTTGAAGGACCTTGGTCGTGTGCGGTACCTACTTGGCATGCAAGTGAATTACAGACCAGGACGCATGTTGTGCTTGTCACAAACGGCGTATATTGAACGCCTTGCTGAGAAGTTCGGTTTGGGAATGGCAAAATCCGTGCGATCGCCGCAGTTTCATCATGAAAAGATTATCAAGATTGAGACGGACGAAACCAAGATTAACGACCCGAAGTTGCCGTTTCGAGAAATCGTGGGCTCGTTACAGTATCTGGTCGCCTGCACCCGTCCCGATCTCGCGAATGCTGTGAGAACGCTCGGTCGCTACACAAGTGCGTATACTGTGGAGAACTACCGTGCCGCACAGCGAGTCGTGCGATATGCACTTGCTACGAAGAACATGGGACTAGTTTATTGGTGCACGCCTGAGTTTCCGCTGATGAATGCATTCAGTGATGCCGATTACCAGTCGTGCCCTGATACAAGCCGATCGCTACATGCTACGCCTGTACGGTAATGTGTGGATGTGGAAAAGCCACGGCCAGCGTCGTGTGACGGAAGACACTTGCAGCTCCGAACTCGTCGCCTGCTGCGAATGCTGTAAGATGGTGGTGTCGGCTCGGGAACTTCTCCTCGAATTGGGCTTCTGTGAGAAGTCACTGCAAGTACCCATCTACTGTGACAACCAAGCCACGATTGCTGTAGTGGCGAACAACGGCAATACGTCTAGGATCAGGCACATGGCCAAGCACGCTCGGTTTATCAACGAGTATGTCCAGGAGCAGGAGTTGGACATTGTTTACGTACCGAGTGCGGACAACTGCGCCGACGTGTTCACTAAGGCGTTGGGACCGGCCGAGTTTGAGCGCCAACGCAGCCAATTGAATATGGAAGACGTTGAAGAGGCCTGGGTGATGCTTGATGCTGCCGAGGCAGATGAAGACATCGAGATGCAAGAAGTGTGAACTTGGTGGGTTGTGCGTTCGTGGTGAAAGCCATCGGAATGGAAGCACATTACATCTAATGCATGTTGGCTCGTATCCGACGTGGGATGAAGTGGGAGTAAGAGGCATCAATGGCGAGAAGGTATACAAGATAGCAGCAAGCTAGCAGACCATTGATGACATCTGACTCTGGTGCTGACGAGACGAATCTCTCGTAATGTTGTACCAGTGCCTTGATTTCTCTGGCCGTTTACTCGAAACATTCACCAATATTCGTACTATCGTCGACGTACTCAGCTCGACCTGCTGCTCTCACTCCTTCGACAAGAGGCGGACATCGCTCCATCCATTGAGGATCATTCGGATCACCAGCAGCGTTTCCTCCCACTACGTCCCAGCATTCGTGCTGGGTCAGATAGCGGGAGGAAACGCTGCTGGTGATACACGTGCATGGTTCATTTGCCCAGGGTTCAGATGAACCATGCTGCACTCATACACTGTAGTCCTACTTGCGCGTCATACCCTTAAGAAGAGAAAAAAAATAGTTAAGTAAAGTTGAGCTTGTCGTAATGCTAGCCTATATCATGCTTGCAATGGAGCTACTGCCGGGGTATCCGAAAACGCACGTTGACTTCCCTCATCAACTGGTTCAGGAAATCCTAGGCGTTTCATCACTGCTTTGATTGCATCACCATCCATGTGGAACTCGTGCGAGCGTTCGTGCAGAAGCTGATAATGGCGGTGGAATGAGTCACCCATCCGTGCGAGGCTTGGACAGGTCGCTTTGGCGGCATGGAAGTACATGTCGTGGCGAAGGCGTCATATTGCGTGAAACACAAGACCACTCTAAGACACTTTTTGCCTCAGTGCATCTACAGTACTAGATTGACTTTGCGCGGGCTCTTACAAAACAAGGTTATCTATCACCTCGAATCATTACGGAGCGCACACGATTTTTTCCTCGTGTGCATGACCAATAAAACTTCTGGAGATGCTGAGCCGCAGCGTATCCAGAAGTTTCTCAGCCTGAGCAAGTTCACCTAACTTTTCCTGGCCGAGTTGCCAGTGCCAGACTTCCTCCAGCGCCGCTGAAGCTACCTGTTTTGGGGGTTCGTACACGCGCTGCAGCGTTACGGAGGATGACAGGAAGCGTAAGACACACCGAGGCCCGCAGCGGAGCTGAACCGAGCGCAGACGCGGACCGCCAAGCCGGGACTGATGTTCCTGGGACTGGCGTCGCCTGTCAGGCACAAGCTGCCAGCTCCGGCGCCAAGCAGTGGCGGTGAAACCGCAGGAGCGCGAGCAGACCAAACCAAACCAGATTCCCACTGATCCCGTTCCAAGGTGACAGCCAAAATCCGCTTGAGTCGCTGGTTATTGATCTTGAAGCGGATGGTCCTCCGCGGTGACGGCAGTGGTACTGCAACCCCTCTTATCCAAAAGCGCAACCATGTCGACGCTCGTGACGTCCGAAACGCTCGGGTCTCTGCTTCATTTTTTGCAGTGGGGTATCCCATAGTTTGCGGCCCAAAGACGCGAGCGCACGCCAAGGCTGAGCGATCACGGCTTGGCTGCAGGTGTGGGGGTCGCGGCCAGTTGAAGCACCCATGTGGCCAGATCGGCCGAGCCA
>JAIKVD010000795.1:0-14935 GCA_024679075.1 Phytophthora uliginosa
CTCGCGGCCGCCCGGACATGGCGCCGTTCAAGTTCATGGACCGCATCGCTCGGGACGTGGCCATCGACCAGTACGGCGACGGCTCGTCGTCGCGCGACTACACGTTCATCGACGACATCGTGCAGGGTGTGCTGCTGAGTCTGGACCGCGGCCACGGCTGCGAGGTGTTCAACCTGGGCCGTGGCACGCCGGTGCTGCTGACCGACTTCATCCAGATCATCGAGGGGCTGGTCGGCAAGAAGGCCAAGATCAACATCCTGCCGGAACAGCCGGGCGACGTTCCTCGCACGAGCGCGGACATCTCCAAGGCGGAGCGTCTGCTGGGCTACAAGCCCACGACTCCGCTGGCGCAGGGTCTGCAGAAGACGTGGCAATGGTATTCGGAGTTCTACAACGCGCAGCCGGCGGCTGTGTCTCCGTAGATCTGTTTGCGTCAGTCTTGTGGCGGTGTATATTTTTTCGGCGCGATTTTTCATCAGCGATTCGCCTGCTCGGGCGATTCAGCTAATGACTTTGGAATTGTATGTGGGCGATTCAGCGAACCGCTCGGGGTTTCTAAATTTAGCCGGAATTCACAATACCGCTCACCTCGTAGCGAACATATCAGCAGTGAGCCCAAGACTATGTGTAACAGTGATTAATGCGTAAATTGAAATTGTCTTGGTCAAAGCAACTTGATTCCTTGAGGTGGTACCCTACAGATGCAGTATAATACGTACTGTACAGTACTTCTGAGTACAATTATGCATGTATGTACTATAGGGTAGTACAGTTCTGCACCGCGTTTTCGACACCACTATAAAGTAATACCCCGGGATACCTGAACGGGATTTGACCATATTTCACGTCTAAAACACCTCTGAGACTAAACTCCTTGTAGATTTGATATTGGTCTACCCTGTCGAAAACGCGGTGCAGAACTGTAGTCGCTTGGTTAATGTCATTCCACCTCGTGGAGTCCAGTCAATACATGCACTTACAAGCTGTGGGCTTCTTCACCAGAAAATTCCGCAAGGTATTGGTGGTGTAGCAAAAAAGGCCAATAGACTGTCAAGGCGGGGAATTGTCAAATGCCCACACACGAATTTCTGGGAGAACCTCCCATTCTCCGAAGTAGCTTCGCCGTTCGAAGTTCACCGAGCTGTAGCTGTACTCCACCGTTTACTGGGAATCCAAGAACAGAAGTACCTCAAATTGGTTCTTCATTGCTGCGCGGCTCAGGGCTGCACTTGTCCAACCCTCCCTTCGATTACTATGAAGCCATCGAACCACGTCCAGAAAGCCCCCCGCGGCAACACCATCGATTGCCTCCGTGGTGCAGCCTTCACTTCGATTTCGGTGCAGCCATTTCACTACATCCAAGTGTCCATTTGCTGCTGCTGCATTCATTGCATTTGTCGTACATCCTTCGCTGCGCTGTTTGCTCAGCCACTTCACAACGTGTAGATGACCGTATCTCGCTGCAGAGTCAATAGCTTTCGTTGTGCACCCTTCGTGGCGATGCTCATGCAGCCACTTCACCACTTCTAAATATCCATTGCCTGCAGCATTGTCCATTGCTTCTACGGAGCATCCTTCCGTTCGATTTCCGTCGAGCCATTGAACCGTTTCGAGATGACCCCCTCCTGCCGCAGAATCCATAGCGCCCGTCGTGCAGCCCTCTGACCGATTGTGATGCAGCCACTGCACGATTTCAAGATTCCCATCTCGAGCTGCGAAATCCATAGCTTCAGCGGTACACGTCACACCACGACCTCTCCATGTGCCTCCCCTTCGTTGCGCTTTTCCACGCTTTCTCCGTTTATATTTCAAGGCTTTCATATCCAGGTCAAGCCTGTGCAAGTACTGCACAATGTCGAGTTTGCCATTCTCCACGGCTGCTTCGAGCACGGTGCTAGGCTCACCCGGAAACGTATTCACAGGTTCAAACAAATCAATATCTGGATCGTCAGCGAATTCTTCAACCAACCATTGCACCGCTTCCAGTTCTTCACTGCCAGCAATCATCATTGCCTCTTCAAAGCAACGGCCAACTTCCATGAGGTCGAAGTGTTCGTCCAGGTATTTCGCACAGTTAAGGCTGTGGTTCCTAATAGCCGAGTTGAAAGCACCAAACGAATCTAAGCCAATTCTGTGTTCAAGAAGCCACGATGCCATTTCCAGGTCATCGTTCGATGCAGCTTCCATCAGCGCTTCGTCGCCGTTATCCGTGAATCCATGGTTGTACATCCACTTCACCACTTCCAGACTTCCAGTTAAAACGGCGTCGCTAATTCTTGGTCTGTTGTGGATGTGGCGGTTGAACTCATTGCGACTCAACCACTCCATCAACGGAACATCACCTCTTCTGACAGCCGCAGACATGATATTCCCCACATTGCGCTGTGCTGGAGCATGAACCAGCAACCACCATACCACGTTGCTGTGCCCCATGCGAGCTGCTTTCTCAGCGTCTCTTCATCCCCAATGGACTCGATGTCTCCCCCCAGACTCCAGTGATGCGGCCTTACGAAAAACTTCAAAATGTCTAGCTTGCCGAGCTCTGCAGCCTTCTCCACCACTTCGACTGGTACGAAGCAATCCGTGCAGTGCTCAAACAGCCACTCTACCCCATACTCACCCCCAGTCTTGACAACTTCCAACAACGAACGCCGGAACTGGAACTGCAAGTAATGGCGATCTGTTCGAAGGTAGTCGCGGATGGACCACACACTGTCGGTATCAACTCGAGTTGTACAGCAACTGTCCCAGATCCGGTCCAGAAGCTTCCGCGAGCCGAACTTGCACGCCGCCGCCAGCGTCAACTCCCCGGAGCCATCCAAAAACTCATTTGTCAACGCACTCACATGCGGCAGCCCAGCAAACGCATTCTTCTCTCGGAACACCAACTCCACAGCCAGCAGAGGTCGAGGCGCCGCCATTCCTGTGTTTAAGAAATATAGAAATATTGCTAAAGGATGAAATTATTGCTTTAACTAAATTAATTTTACTTTCAAAACATTAAAAACAATAATTTTGAATATGCTAGGGGTAGGGTTTATTTAGAGTTGAAGTGCAAGTTTCCCTAAAGCAAGACAGATCAAGCAATGGCCGGGAAGCGCTTGAAAGTCGCGGGGGATAGCCCGGCGCTGTCGCCGACGCAGCGAGAGGCGTTAAGTGAGATCATCTGCGATGCCGTGCAGAACGGGAGTCTGATCGCCTGGCGCAAGTTGATCGAGAGTCCGACGTTCGTCGGCGTGACGTACGAGACTCTGAGGCGCGAGGGGAAAGCGGTCAAGCGACAGCTCTCCAAGCGGGGCCTCGTGGCCAGCGGCCCCACGAAGCGGCGCATCAGCGATCTGGACGAGGCCACAGCGGAGCCGGAGCCGCAGGACGATCGCGTGGCGCAGCTGGAGGCGCTGGTCGCTCGCAAAGACGAGCTCATCTCGGACGGAGTCAGGCAGATCAAGACGCTCAAGCAGCAGATCACGGGGCTCGACGCTGCTGTCGCCGAGAAGGACGAGCAGCTCGCAGAGCAGGACAAGCTGCAGAAGCAGGTGGAGGCGCTCCAGCAGTGCATCAGTGAGCTCAGTGCCATCATTGCCAGTAAAGATGTGCAGCTGGAAGAAGCCAACACCCGCTACGACGCGTTGCTGCAAGGTGTTCGGCAGTTGGCGTCGGAGGCGTAGACGCTAGCTCGTTGGGGAGCTAGCTACCCACTTACTTATCTATCTACTGACGGATCGTCCCCGTTTCAAGTCGTCAAACGTTTTTCTAGTAATCAAGAGCCTAAGTTTTGAGTGTTCGTTCACCTTGCGTCGAGTGAGCGTTACCGGGGTATTTAATTCCGTTCGCTACCCAAGCTTGGGGACGACGGTGAAAAGTGCGTCCCGTGGCGGTGCGTAGTACTGTATCATGTTTGCGAATTCAACACGTTAGCGGCGCCGTACAGAGTTGTGGTGGCAGGAGCAAGAGCTATGGTGGAGTTGACGTGTTCGCGGGGTCGGTTATTTTCGTTGTTGTACGTCCCCAGCAACATGCCGCACCACTTCGGAACGTACAGTAAGGCAGTGACTGGAGTTCCGTGCTGGGTCTTCATAGATCCCCAAGGATATCGGCTTCGAGGTCGTCCAGCTGCAAAAGAGGAGCAAACGTAAGCATCGACAACAACAATGGCAGAAGCTGTACACCTCGTAGCATAACGCACCTCTTCCTCCTCCTCGTCAGCATCTTCAGTCTCACCATTTTGCTGCCCCGATGGTGAGACCCGCATTCGTTTCTCCCCTGATTCTGCGGTATCGGCAACCGACTCGTGAGCCCGTTTAGTACTGTCCGTCTTGGTTCGACGGGAGAGCAGCTGGTCCTTAATGTCTGTTGAAGAATGCTTCCTCTTCTCCTCTTTCTTGTTTTCGCGCTCCTCCGCTTCAATCAGTCGCAAGAAGGCATCGTCCACATCCTAGTGATCACACACAAAGGTCAAAATCGGCACATTCTACATTATATTTATAGACACCACGATACCTTGGGTGGAGAAGCTGAACGTGCCGGTGTTTTCTTTGCCTCTTCGACCTTTTTCGCCTTGACGCTGGCACGAGGCGGATCGCGCTTTGTTGCTTTGATTTTCGACAGGAAATCAAAGGTCCCCCCAGTCGCCACAACACCAGTTGCAACGGTTCCGGCAGCAATAGTACGAGAACGACTACCGCCAGACGGCCTGCGAACTACACGTGACCTCCTCACCATCTTCGACTTCTGCACAGTGCCGTCTTCACTAAGAGGATTACCCGAGTCGTCAATAACCTTTGCAAACGTGACTTGCTTACCCGGTTTTGCGTCCCCGGGCTCCCTCTTGACTAGGATGCTAGGCACCGCCTTTCCTTCATCAGCAACGACAGAAGCTGGAGACGGTTGGTTGCCTTCGGCATCAACTTTGGCTTCGGCTGACGGATCCTTAGCTTCAGATGGTTCGCCCGTTTCAGAGGACGTGGTAGTACCGTCCGGTTGCTTTTCAGGTTCGGGCTTCTTGTGTTTGGCTTTCCATTGATCCGCAAGGAAATCTTGCTCAGGAACGCGAGACCAGGAGCGAGCGCACTTAATAATCCAGTCAGGTGTTACGATAAGCACTCCGGGTGTTTTCTTTGCCTGAATCCACAACATTGCACACAGTTCAGCATCCACACCTCAAAGCATTACAAAGCATTGGGGAATAGCTTAACTTACCTGAATGTGCTTTTGAGTTCCTAACCGATCTGGGTGGATGACAAGGTGTGTAAACGGGAAGTTGTTGAGCGTCATGCTGGGGGTGGCCCCCAAATCCACCGTCAGACGCCACAGATAGTGAGACTCATGGCTCTGGGGACCAACAATGGGGAATACTCCGCTGAAAACAATACTGCAACCATGCAGTATCGCTCGTTTTTGCTGCAAAAACACAACGATGTTAGAAGCATACAATGCATATTTTCATGTTAAATCTCATAACTTACCTCGCTCAAAATTGCCTTTACGTCGCGGCCGTTGCCAGCCATCTGCTCCTCGGCAGTTGTACCTCTCATACCAGTGTCGTAGCCCGCGTAAAACGCTTCATGAACATGCTAGATGATGGGAAACAAGGGTATCATTAGAAAATCAGAGCAGTCATGAAGGTCTCCGAAGAGCTACGCGTACCTTCAGAACGGTTGTAGACTGCGCCAGATGCCTGTCTTCGCTGGTTTCAGAATCTGAATCGCCCAGACCTGCCACGCCACGACCTGATGCATTGTTGATCTCGGACGTGCACTTAAAGTAGTGATACGGCTCGATTAGGAACACGTTCCCTTCGTTTTCCTTCCATACGTCGATCCGGTCGTCAAGAACAAGGATCATCGAGTCGTCACACGACGGGAAAAGAAGCTTGAGCGACTTGTGAAGCATGTCTGGTGTGTCTGTTCGCGCCACAATTCGGTTTTTGAAGTATGACTCATCAGGGTCGATGATCTTGACAATTTGCTCCGCATACAGCCGTGTGCCGTGTGTGTAGATGAAGAGGTCATACAAAGCCGAGAGTTCGGTTAGGAATTCCGTCAACCCTGGTCGAAGCTTCACCACGTGTTGTTGAGCGAGCCCTGGAATGAAGAAGAAATATATGTCGTCTGCCCCCACCAAGAGCAACACCGTCAAACCGTCTGAAAAGAGCGAAGCTCTTCATATCCGTTCACATCACCTTACCTGATTTCGTGATCTCGCCAATAACATCGTCCGCACGCACTGCATGAAGCAGAGTGTGGTCCAGATCGAGCACCAGCGACAGCTTCTTCGCCCCAAGCTGGCGGCGAATGTTGTCCGAGTCGAACTTCTCTAGTACCACCAACAACACTCAAAGAAGTCAGCCTACTGAACCGTAGCAGCCTTTCTACCGCATGGACGTACTTGCTTCCTCGACATTCAGTCGAATCACCTGTCCGTGCGAGACGACATTCACACTCTCCATGTCTTCGTTCTCCTCGTCATCCACCACCGCCAGACACATCAAACACGTGCGTCCATTGCGGACAGGATGAATACAGTACTCCACAAAGGCCACAGTCCTCACAGCAGCGTCCTTCGTGTCTCCCATCAGCTCGTCCGACTGTTCCTTGGTCAGAATGTAAAGCCGTCCTTTGCACGGCGCCTGCACGGGTCGCTGGTTGCCCAGCTCCAATCTCCCGGCTGTGCCGAGCCTTTGACCCGCATCCACCTCGGCACCTGCAGCCACCGCCCACTCAATAGAGTCCCACAGAGCCGCGTCACACTGCACGCCCTTGCGGCGGATGTGGGAGCGGTCCTCCTGCTGTCTGTGGCCCTCGTCCTTCTTGACGTCCCTCTTGGCGGCCTGTTTCACGTCCCCAGCGGCCGCAGCCGGCGCCGCAACTTCCTCCAGCTCCTGCTTCTTGATCTTTTGCTCCAGCTTCACGCCGTTGGGCGCTTCTTCCGCCTTGACGCGGCCGTTCTCCTGCTTCACTTCGACCTCCTTGTGCTCGTCCTCGGAGGCCGCAGATGCCTCCGTTTTCACGTGCGACGCGCCATCCGTCTCCGCCTTCACGTTGTTCTTGTTCTCCTCCGCCTCCAGCTTCACCTGCGCCTCGTCGACGGCCTCCTCCGCCTTGATACTCGCAGCGTCTTCGCGCTTCACGCCGTTCGCCGCCATAACCTCTAGTGCGAAGCGGATTGGAGCAAATTCGACATGGCGTAGTATTCGGGTGGGTAACGGATGCGTATGGTAGATACAAATAACAAGTGAAACGGTCCGCCTTTAATACTGGACGGGGGCGCGAAACGACAGGTAACGTACTTCTTGTTGTTGAAGATGCCGCCGGCGCTCGAGGCGAAGGACGGAGGCGGCGAAGCCACGCGGGGACCGGAATGTGTGGACAAGGTCTGGGATGAGCAGGTGGACGGCGCGTGGGCTCCGGGCAAGGCGCCCGTGAGTCTGCTCACGACGTTCCTCAAGTGCGTCCAGGAGAGGGACAGCGTCGAGGCGGAACGTGCTGCACGAGACAGTGAGAACTTGTGGCTTGAGAAAGACAGAGGAGAATGATCTGAGTTGCCGTGTGCTGCAGTTTTGGAGGTCGAGCCCAACAACCGCCTCGTGCAGGATCTGCTGGACGCCATGAAGCAGCAGGACGCAATGGGTGGGTGAAGGCACTTGAAGAGTTGGTCTCAGTACTGTACAGTACTCATGTTCTGGGTGATGGTGACTCGAGCAGAAGCTGCTGCAGAGGCGGAAGAGGATGAAGAGGAGGAAGAGGAGGATGAAGAGGAGGAAGATGACGATGACGATAGTTCAGAAGACGAGGAAGAAGAGGAAGACGAAGAGGAACAACGTGGCACCGACGAAGCCAAAGAACACGATGCTGACGCAAAGAACAATGACGAAGAGTAATGCATAAGCAACAAGAAAGAGTTCGCACACTACCCTACAGTCTTCACGACCACAATTGTCTTATCCTACAATTCATAATTCGCGCACCACGAGAGGAGGTCAGCTTATGCAAACATCAAAGCCATTGCGACTGCCGCCACGCAGGCAATTAGCGGTCCACACCACCGCCCCCACCACACTCGGCTAATCCCGCAGAGGAAAGTGCGTTCGCCAGCAGCGCACTCTTGTTTCTCAAACAATGAAGACTTCCGTGCTCGTTCAATCTTCTGCTGTTTCTTGTTGAGCGCCGCCGCGGCAGCAGCAGAGTTTAGCCGGTCTTTAACTACCATCAACTCATTTGAGTTCTGAGCCATGGGGAACGACTCAATCTCTGCCATGACCTTTGTAGCCTCCTCAACCATCCCAAGTCTGATCTGCACGACGCAAAGTCCGATCAGCGCTTCGCCCAAACGATCGTTGTTCGAGTCTGCGGCGCCGCGTAAAAGCTCGACACTCTCCTCGAGAACTTCTTCAGCCCCTACAATATCCCCTCGAGCGGCTTTCCAGCGCCCCACCAAAGGTAGTAATGCCGCTAGTTTTGTCTTTGCGGCTGGGTCGTTTGCGGCCTTGCTATCGCGAAGTACGTCAACCGTATTCTCAATAAGCTTGCGATCATCATCATCAATGTCTTCCTCATTTTCGCCCTCAAAAAATTCCACCAGTCTGCACAAAATCTTTGCACGCAGTTGCTGTCGACAACACGGATCAGCACCACCAGGCAGTTCCAGATCCCGTAAGAGTTTCACCAGCAAAGCCCTCGCTTCTTGTTGACGGGTAGAGCTGAGACCCACCACTAAATCCACCTTGGTTAGAGCAAGCTTCGTGAAAGACGTGGCTTCTGATGTTGAGAGTTTGCCAATATTCACACAATCAACCTGCGCTAACGCGCGCATAAGTTCAGAATTGCCTTCTTCGCTTTCAAGGTCTCCATTGGCTTGCAAGAAAGAAACGAGCACTTCTGCAGCTCGTACGTGGCCGCAAATCTCTCGCTTGCCCTCGAAGTATGCAAGAGTCTGCCAAAGTTGTGTTTCCCGGAGTGAGCCCTTAAATGTAGAACCTTCAGCCGCTGAAGTGTTCAATTCCGGGTCGAGCAGGTCTAGTCTTGCCATCATCAGCTTCTCGAGTAGCTCTCTTGTAGAAGCAACAGCCGAGTCCTCCTCAGCCAACGGAATAGTAGCGTCCAGCGTCTCCATTGCCTTCTCTGCCTTGTTGTTTTTCAAATAGGCCTTGCTTAACCAGTACGCGCAATTCAGCGCGACGTCCAATGGGCTTGATACCTTTCGCGCCGCGATGTATCCCTTCTCCAGGTGCTCCTCGGCTTGAGGGCTCCTCCCCATAGTATAGCAAATGCGCCCAGCGTTCAGAAACATCATCGCCTCGCGATCTCTTCGGTCAGGACAAAGTGGGAACAACTTGACCTGGTCTTCAATCACTGACAACGCAGAGCTATAGTCCCGTTTGCGCGAGTAGCACCCAGCAAGACTGTCCAGGATATCAAACATCCGCTCGTTTTGCGCAGCCGTGGGATTGCCACCACAGCGAGTCAGCAGCATGGTGCGCTTGTAGTGCTCAATGGCCTTGGCATCGTCCTTCATCTTCACGTAGATCGCCGCAAGGTTCCCATGGATCAGACCCGTGAGCTCCGTCTTCTGGAGCACTTGACTCTCCCTCAGTGCGCTCACACACACTTCCACCGCCGACTTGTAGCTGCCCGCCTGGAAGAACTTCATGGACGTAGCGATGTACTGCTTGACCTTTTGCTCGGCCAGCAGCGCCGTCTGCAGCTCCTTGTAGTCGTTCTGGATGGCTTCATCCTCCGGGTTGAGCTCCATAGCATGCCGGAAGTCCTGCTGTGCAGGCTGGAAAGTGCCCAGCTTCATGTAGGCGAAGCCCCGGAAGTAGAACGCGCGCGCGAGCACCTGGTTCTCCCTCTGCTGGTCGTCGAGCGGTAGCTCCGCCGGCCCCTGGGCCTCTTTCAGCTCCGCAAGCACGACGAAGGTCTCCGCGGCCTCGGACACGACGCTGCTCCAGCGCTTGGCCTTGCTCAGCGCCGCCAGCGCGTTCATGTGGCAGGAGATCACCAGCTCTTTCTGCCGCATCAGCGTCACCTGCGAGCGCGTGAGGTGCATGAGCAGCTCCCGGTACAGCGTGAGCGCCTTGTCGAGCTGGTTGGCGAGCAGCAGCTCGTCCGCCTGGCGCTTCATGCCCAGCGTCATGGCCTGCAGACGCGTCTCGGCGTCCACATCCACGTCCAGGTCGTCCTCGTCCGTCACGTCACCGCTCTTGCTCGCCATCGTTGGAATGTACCGCCGATATGCAGGGTGGAAATGAAAGCGTGGAAAATTATGTAACGCTTGTGTACATATTAAAAGCAAGTCAAATTAGTTTTTATTTTCCTGAGAGCGGCCGCCTTTCGGCAGCTGAGCTCGTTGCTGGTCTCGACGGGATCGTTGGTGGCGATGTTGTGGATTGTTGTCGCTGGCGGCGAATATCCAGTCGATGCGCGGCCTCCTCGATCTTCTGGAAGCCGCCCGTGCGCACGTTCAGGTCTTCGCAGCGTCGAAGCACAACGACGGATTTGGAGCGGCCCAGCTCGGCTGGTGACGTGGCGAATGCTGCTTCGTGGCGAGGATCGCGGTACGAAGTTGAGTGCTGCATCGTCTTTCTCTTGGTGGTGCTGCAGCTGCCGACCAAGCAGCGATTGCTGCTGTTGCTGTCGCCGTCGCCATCCTGGTTGGATCGCGGGACACAGAGCGCGGGCGAGCGCAGCATAGTCGGCTTGGTCTTGCCCATGAACGCGCGTTGCGGACGACAAAGCAGCGCCGATCGATCGCCGCTATCCATTGACCGGCTCGCGAGCAACTCGAGATCGTAGCGTGAGGACAACCGGCGGTTGAACCTGTACCGTGTGTAGCCATGTGACGCGCCTATTTTTAGACTCTGACGCTGCATGATTGGCTGTAATTATATATGCGGACCAGACTAGGGTTGCTGTTCTGCCACACCGAATCCCCCGCCTATGCCGATTCCTACCTGTAAAATAGCATATTCGATGCCTCCCAACCAATCGACCGAGCGGAAGGGAGAGCATTACAGTACAGCAGCGCCGTAGAGCCAAGCATGCCCGCCTTCCAGCAGCAGACGATCGTGGACTTCGTGTCGGCCGAGGGCGCCTCGGCCACGCAGCAGCAGCTGCAGGCCGCGCACAATGACCGCGGCTTCTGCGAGCAGGCCAGCGTGAAGGTCCTGGAGACGTACCTGGCCGAGCAGGTCAAGAACTCGACCGTTGACATCGACGCCAACCTGGCGCTGCTCAAGCTGTACCAGGTGTACCCGGCCACGGCCAACGCCGAGAACGTGGCCACGGTGCTGGTGAAGGGCGTCATGGCGCTGCCCTCCACGTTCTTCACGGGCGCCTCCACCATGGTCCCGGAGAACATCCGCGAGGTGCGGCACATTCCCAGCCACAGACTCAATGGGCATTGGGAATTTCATGTTTTCTACTTGTATTAACATTGTTTGGGTGGTTGTTGTTGTGTATTATATAGGATGCCAATGTGACGGCGGTGCTGCACGCGGGCTTCCTGCTGCAGTCGTGCCTGTTCGAGGACTTCTGGAAGGAGAGCGTGGCCTTCGCCGAGAAGGTGCCGGGCTACCTGGAGTCGGTGCGCGCGTACATCCTGACGGCCATCAGCCGCAGCCACAGCGCCATCTCCACGGACATCCTTAAGGCCAAGCTCAATGTCTCCGACAAGGAGGTGGCCGACATCGTCGCTGGTGCGTGGCAGTATCTGATCCTAGATGTTGAAGCTGTACCCTAACTGATTTCGGTGTTTTAATTTTTGCTTTTCGTTGCAGCCGAGAAGTGGACTGTTGCGGACAATCTCATCCAGATCAACCCCAACGAGGACAACCAGATGCAGGCCAAGAAGGTCCAGGAGAACATCGAGTTCGAGGACGTGCTCAAGGTCATCCACACCCTTTCTAGATAGATTTGTTGTTAAAACGAGGTGGAGGTTGACAACCGTAGGAACGGAACTAGCAAATAGCGAAGGACCATGGACGAAGGATTCGAATTGAGTTGGCGAACATCGTGCGCGCACTGCGTGGACGTGCTGCCCTTTTGCGCAATTTACCACTTTTGAGCTTATCATGGGGTCTCCATAGGAAAGAATACACTTGCGTGAACATCGACAAACAATCACTGTGCACACAAATGGAAATCTATAAACCAAGCCATCAGCATCGTATTGTGATCTAATCTAACTGCTGGCCTCCACACCAATGGTGCCGTTGGACTGAGCGGCCATGACCGAGTCCATCATGCCCACAACACCCAGCACCTGCTTCTGAACGCGCAGCTCCTCGTTCAACTTCTCACGCAATTTCACGAACAGACTGTCGATAAGCATGGACTGGCTGAGCTTCGGCGCGTATAGGTCACACACAATGGTGCACACGTGGATAAGAAGCGAAGCGTACTTCGGGTCCGTCACGTATTTGATGAGGAACGCCAGGAGAGGCTCCAGCGTTTCCTCATCGCGTCCTCCCAGAGCACGCTTGAGTCCGACACGAAGACGCAGCTCCTCCAACATACTAGCCACAATGACCGGCGAGCGCGTGTCCAAAGCTTCGTTCAACGCCTTCTTGTAATCGAACTTTCGCAGAGCACGGTCGTACGGCTGAATACGTTTGTGACGTGTGGTGGCCACCGTGTAATCGGCCGCTGCCGGTTGCGCGTTCTTGCCACGCAGGAAGTACTTGTAGCTACCACCACGAATGATCGCCTGACGGTTCTTGGCGTCAGTCTGCTCTGCCCTCTTCACGGTACGCCGACGAACAGCAAGGATGCCGTCCACAGTGCCAGCGAAAAGGTGCGAGTTCGACGGGGACATCCCGAAGGCCAACACGCCGCTCTTGTACTTGAATCCGTGCGCCAGCTCGTACGTCTTCAGGTCGTAAATCTTAAGGTGTCCGTCCAGCGACCCCGACATGAGACGCGTGCCACTGCCATCGAGACCCAGGCTCGTAATGGTCTTCTGGTGGTTCGAGAACGAGTGCAGCAGACGTCCGCCGCTCAGAATGTCCCACACCTTAATCGAGTTGCCTCCAGCTGAGAGCAGTAGACTGCCACCGGGCATAATCATACACGTCTCGACGGGAGCACCGTGGTCCAAACTCATGGTGCTCTTGGACACAGTCTGGTCGGACGTGCGCAAGTCCCAGAGCTTAACAGTGTGGTCGTACGATCCCGTGGCCCAGACATTGAGCGAGGACGGGTTGGCAGCCGACGAGCGCACGTAGTCACTGTGCTCTCCCAGCAGAGCAAGAGGCTTGCCCGTGGACAGGTCCCAGTAGCGGGACGTCTTGTCATCGGAACACGAAAGCACGTGCACGTTGTCGGCCGAGAAGCGAGTGCTGCGGATGGCGCCCGAGTGGCCCTTGAAGGACCGCAGAATTGCACGCGTGTTGATGTCCAGCACCTGCACGTAGGGCGACTCTCCACCGGCCACCAGCAACTTGCCGTCCGACCGGAAGGTGCCCGAGTACACGACGTCGCGGAAGCGGCTGAAGGTCTTGACGATCTCGTTGGTCTTCGTACTGTAGAGGTGGATGCGAGTGGAGGACGTGATGGCCACTTGGTGCGGCGCCACGGGCGACACGTCGATGTGCGTGACGGGTCCGACCTGCTGTAGCTCCTGCGGCGCGTGGAACTTCTTCCAGTACATGTTCTCGGCCGTGTCCACCTCGGTCGTGGCCGGGAACTGCTTGAGCACCAGACGCTTGAACTCGCCGCTGGTCGCCATGGTGGATGCGATCGCTAGAAGTCTCGGAACCTGTCGGCCTGGGCACGGCGGAAATGCTGCAACTGGAGCTGAGCGGTGTTTGCCAGCCAGCCAACGAGGCTAGTTTTGGTGTAAAATTGGTGTGATCGAATTTTCGGTTTCGTGAAACAATACTTTTTGGAACAAAGATGAAATGAAATTTTGTGTGAAGGCGATGAAGGGGACAAGTGATGTTGGCATTGCCACAACTTGTTGCTTCCGCTCCACCACGACGTTGGAGGCATATCCGGCATTGATAAGCTGATTTTCCCTACTATTGCCATTGCCAGCAACAGATCATTTAGGTAGTGAACATTGCAAACTGTAGTTTCATATTCATACGAAGCGCTGCAACGCGTTTTAGTACTTTACTTTGAACAGAGCTAAGTTGTTCCGCTTACACCTTCGTCAGACGTTCCCGCTCTTCGTTGGAATAGCTCTTCTTCGAGCGACGCGCGAAGCACGCCATCGCCACGATAGCTGCGGCGGCAATGGCCACCAGCAGTCCGGCAGTCGCGATGGTGCCGCTCCAATCGATGGCCACGTCGAGGAAAATGTTGCGGCAGTGGCCGTACGGCGAGCCGTTGTAGATTTCGCCAGCAGTGCCTGTTGCGAGGAACGAGGCACACCAAGTGCCGGTCACGTTGTTGCGCGGACATTTGTCGTTGGCCCAGGTCAGGATCTTGTCGTACTTGGCGTACGTGGTCGACATGTTACAGGTATCGCACACCGTCGACAGTCCATCCACCGAGATTGCCGAACTTTGGAGTTCATCGCAGACCGAAACAACGCCGGAAGTGTTGGGCAGCAGGCTCACCAGCGCGGTCGAGGCGTTGGGGAAGAAGGTCTCGTAGGCCTCCTGCGCCGTGGCGTTGTTGCAGTAGTAGTAGCCCTCAGCGTAGCAGTACACCTCGTTGAAGGTCTTGGCCAGCTTGGTCTCCTGGTCTTCGGCGGGGAAGGTGGCGGACTCCCAGTCCTTCATCTTGGTCTTGAACGTGAAGGCCGTGCCGGCGAGCACACCGAAGGCCGACATGGCGATGACCATGACGACCGAGTACAGCAGCAGCAGCACGCGGTTCTGCACGATGGCACCCACGATGCCGACCACGGCCAGCGTGATGGCGCCTATGCCCATCATGCGCAGCATCGTCGTGGCTGTGCTGGCGGCGGACTCGTAGTCGGTGCCCGTGAG
>JAIKVD010000796.1:0-14268 GCA_024679075.1 Phytophthora uliginosa
AAACCAACCGGTCGTCTTGATGACCACGCGCGTCGCTGCTTCGACTAGCGCGGCCCTGCGCAGGCCACAGCACGCACAGTCCCTTCTCCCGCTACTCACTGCCCTATTCAACGTAATCACAACTGCAGCAGCAATGTTAACACGGTGGCAACGGGCAGTATACACTCGAGCAAACTTACCGGTCGTCTTGATGACCGCGCGCTTTTCTCGTAATGAACGATTGGTGGGGGGGATTTTGTCGGCGGGAATTTTACACGAATATTCGCTGTAGATTTTGACACTGGCGAGAAATACATTTGTCAGATTTGTGTGTGCGCTACGATTGGCAGAGAAGATTAAGTGGGGCAGAATGCCCCCTTTCATCGACTGTTTTATTGGTAAATTGTGAAAAGGTCGCCAAAGAAGGCATTCCGCCCCCTCTGATCGCGAAAGGGTTAAAAGGGTCGCTAACGCCGCGGGACCGCCACGGCAACCGCTATCTGGTCACTTTTGTTGACCATCGAAGTACTACTGCCGGGTGTTTGCTGCCAGGAATAAATGATGAAGCTACCAAAACATTTCGCGATTTCCTAGCTGCTTTTTCAAGAAACAATTCGCGAGCAAGTCCCACGTGTTGCGGACCGACCCAGGAGGAAAGCATATAACTGTCGATCTCGATCTGTTCTACAAGGAAGGAGACGTCTTCCTGCAGGCCAGCGAGGCCTCCAACCAGGCGTCAAACGACAAGGCAGAGCGGAAGCACCGTACCATTTTCAATGTGGTGCGATGCATGTTCATTGACTTGGGTCTGCCGATGAGCTTTTGGAGCGGTGCGGCTGAATACTCTACCAACAGTTTAACTCGCAGACCGTCAAGAGCGAACGAAGACCGAATGTCACCTCTCGAGGTCATGGCTGGTAAGCCATCTGGGCTCCGTGATGGGATCGCGTTTGGAGCAGTGTGTACAGTGCGGCGCGATCCGAAGGAGAAGACACTGCAGAAGCGTGCAGTTGTCGGACGTGTAATTGGTGAATACAGCGATATAAAGGGTTACCGCTTCTACTTGCCGACCAAGCACGTGGTCATCGTGTATTAGCATGTGGAGAATATGGACAAACCGCCCCGTGCCTTACACGGACGCGCCTGTCACGACAAATCTGACAGAATCTGCGGAGCTCCCACAGCCGGCACCTCTGGACCAGTCGGCAACGGCGGCAGCGGGGAAAACCACCGCCACACTAGAAAGCACTGTAAGTCTAGGAAACGGCGCAAATCTTATGCAGTCAAAGGAATTCAGCACAATCCGGCGAGGTCGGAAAATGGAGGAGTCCCGAACAACTCTAGCAGTACAGAGGCACAGACCAACAGCGTCTTCTCCACCAACGAGTTCTCGCCGGATCCCAAGAAGTATCGCGAAGCTCATCCGGGCCCAGATTCGGCGCAGTGGACAGCCGCAGAACTGAAAAAAAGCTGGAGGCTTTGGTCGCCAACGCGATGCGGACATAGATTAAGTGCAAGCCTCACACGCCAAAACTCCACTCGAAGTGGGTGTACAAGAAAATACGTGACTCGAGCGGAGTTGTCGAGCGCTATAATGCTCGTCTTGTGAACTTGGCTCTGACCTTTGCAGGTGTCCTCAACATGACTGGTGGAAAGTTAGCTTCAAATTAGCCAGAGTCTGGGGGGGGGTACGTGCGTGGCCCGGCGATGTTCCCAGTGCCTATGTCAAAGAGACGAGGGAATAAGACAGTGAGATCGTGCTTGTGATTATAAAAGGTACGCACGTCACCAGGCCTTGGAGCAGAAGCATGCGATTGAAGAGCTGTTGGAAAAGAACGACCTCGTCAACGTTCATCCAGTTCGGTCTCCGATTGGCGAAGAAGCCCTGTCATTATGGTCCCGAGTCGCATGTACTCCTACTTTGCAGGATTAGAAAGTGTCCAAGAGAATTGCGCTGGACTTGGCCGACACCTTGAAGTTAAAGTTTCACATGGTCGAGGACCGACCGTCGAATTCGTGTGCAACACGAATGCTGATTTTGGCGGCGACAGGGTGGACCACAAGTTGGTCAGTGGTGCAGTGCTGTACCTGAACGGCATGATCGTGCGGTGGACGTGCAAGAAGCAAAGGTCTGCTCCACTCTCCACTGTTGAAGCGGAAGTCGTAGCTGTATCAGCTGGTGGACATGAGTTATTGGGGCTGAAAGAACTCTTAGCTGAGCTGGTGTGAGGATCCAACTCCCAACGACTCTCATCATGGACAATCAAGCTGCAATCCTACAAGTCAAGAATGAAGTGAGCTCTAGTCGAGTTACATATATCGACATCCGGATCAAATTTATTCGCGACTACACGGCGAAAGGTATTTCTTCGCATTGCATGCGACTTATGGTGACCTCATCGGTTTCGGGGAGAAGTGTTGAAAAGGGCTGATCCCGCTGGCTCAAACGGGCGAAACGCCACATGTACTGTGGCTACCTCGAAACGCTGCATCATAGACGAACCCCTCAATATAAGCAGGGGGCTACCAGTCGATCTGACAGGGAATCAACCACAAACATCAGTCATTAGTGCTGATTGGGTGGCTGCTGTACTCCCCAAGATGGGCGATCGAATACGACAGGGTATTTGAGGTATGGGTGCGCATATTGAGGGGTTCGTCTGTACTAAGCAGATTCATATTCTTCATAAGGAAATGTAACGCATACCCCAGGATGCGCATCAATATTGGCAGCGCAATGGCCTCGTGAAGATTTCCTATGCATTGACCAAGTCATGTTCATTTATTGCAAATCCTCAGTTTTACATCGCGCAGCACGTCGAAGCCCATGGAGGAGACAGCTGGAAGGTGTTCGGAGGTGGGGGTCTGTACGTGGCAAAGTTCGCCTGGTGCCACAACTTGCAGCCGTATCCCTATCTAATCGACCACTGCTATTGTGCTATTGTGCAGGCGCGCTAGGATACGATGTTATGCGTCATGGCGCGTTGTAATGGCCGCTAGAGCCGAGCAGCATCCTTGCGTCAATCAGGGATGGGGACGTAAACGTCGTTAACGTGGTTCCCACTCAAAAGTTCCCGTTGGCGTTTTTTCGTTTACATTCAATTTTAAAATAGCACAGTTATAATACCCAAGCTGGATCAAGTGCACACACTGCAAGCTGAGATGCTGGACATGTGTACGAGCTGCAAGCTGAACTGCAACCAGTTGCGAGCGAAGTGGTCGTCGTACTGCATCTGGAGCACAAGCCTATCAAAGCGATACAAGTGTGCCGGCGTTGCTCGAAGTGGCGGAGACGTGGGCGTCCAAATTATGGAGGCCACACTCCCGGTACCACCAGTGCTGGTCGACCAGGACGATGGCGTTATGTTGGAGTCAGGTCGCACCAGCATTTGGAGTTGGTCGCAGGTCGAGGACGCCCCGTGGGTATGCCCAACCCCGAAGAGCCAGCCCGAGTGAGTCACCAAGTGACTCGATCTCGGACGCCGAAGATCGAAGAAGTCGTCGGAGCGCTCAAAGCACCACGGTCGATCATACATGTTCTCCGTCAAGCTGAAAAGCTCACCAAGCTGATCGGTCAAGTCCGAATGGACCGGCCGCTCGAAGCGATCTGTCCGATCCGTGATGTCGGGCACCTCCCAAGTTGTGTTGTACGCACTGAGAGCGACCCAGGAGGTGCTAGTCCGAATGGAGGCCAAACAGGACGCTATCAACGCCCGCCAAGCTCAACAAGACGAGAACATCAGGCTGGTCTCCCAGGTGATCCAGGCTTTGACAGAACAGGCCTCGTCGAAAGAGGAATGGATCACCCGAACTCTAGAAGCACATTTGCACTTGAATGAGCACGCCTCGACATGCTTCACCCGAAACCCTGCGGCCCACCTCGAACGACGCCACGGTTGTTCAGGCGGAGGTGACATGGCTCACTCAGCAGGAATCCCATGCACAGCTCGAGAGGCGCTGGCGGCAACAATTGTCCGAGGTTGAAGCGGAGAAAGCGGCTTGCGCGGCGGATCTTCGACAGTGCCTGAATGCGCAGAAAGGCCCTGTTGGCTTCAACCTAACCGCGTTTGACTTGAGTTTCGCCCTCTGAACCACGTCTATCTCAAACTGAATCTGACACATGGTCAATTTCGGGGTTCCGAAAGTTCACTATGTTGCTCCATTTTAATGCTGCCGCGCTCGAGGCGGTGGTGCACCAAACCAATCTCCGTCGATACAGCACATTGTATCTGAAGATTTGAGCCTTTCGATGGGGGTAGAACGAGCGTCGCGCGCTCCCCTTTCTTGTCGCGCCCTTGGCTACGCCTACAGTACAACATTGAAATTGGTTTCGTCATCGTAAACCACAAGTCTCCGAACCTGAACACACCCGCAAACAATTACACAATATAATAGTCAGCACTCGGTACCTCATCATTTTTTATACAGCATACCTGCTTCAGCGTGTACAACTTTTAGCAACAAGCTGATGGGAGAAGAGTGAGCTTCACGCCGAAGTCAAATTCCACCATCATCGCCATTTGCTCCAGCCTGTAGGTGCAGTTGTCATCCAGATACTCGTCGAGCGCAGCTTCGATCTCGGGCGTGCACTTGATACAGACGCTGAGTGCGCCGCCGCGTGGCAGCGGCTCCAACCGGCCGGTGGTCACAATGCGGGGAGCCGTCGTTTCCGATATTCCGTTGTGCGTGGCAACCAGGAGCCAGTCTTGCCCAGCCCGGAATGCATCCAACACGCGCGTCTTGGCGTCGACGGATGGGGCGATCGCAGCTTGGTGGGGTGGAGACGGTGGAGGGGAGGGGGGGGGGCTGGGCTTGATCGTAAGGGTGCTGAATGAGAAATTAGAGAGTGATAGTCTCAGGGAGGAAGGCCCACAATGCCTTAGAGCGCGCATTTCCCGGCCAGCGGTCTGCCACTACGCGCCATCACCACCTTGCTGTCGGTAAAAACTGATTTGGATTGCATAACATGGTTCCGTAAACAATTTTGTCGAAGTAACAATTGTTAATGCTACTGTAAAAGGTACTTCACCACATTGCTTTACAGTAGCGCCGCCTTGGCCTGACAAAAGTGTAGCACTTCACTCCTTGTGTGTAGTGTACGACGCTACTGTGGTAAACAAAATATATGACTCCATGTTTGCACGAAATTAGTGTATGTCTATCGTAATTGCAGTTGCTTCATGGGCGCGTCGTCCTCCAAGTCAGAGAACACGATCATGAGGAGGAAGGCGCAGCTCCCCACATCACCGTAGCGCAACAGGACTAGCTACACTATGGCAATGTAGCCACGTGCCGAGCAGCGTCATGTCAATGGCAACGCCGGCAACGACGATGAGCATCGCAGCGACACCATTGATTGCCAACTACATGTAGTAGGCCAGGGCGAACTCCACACATACGGGGTAACGCACACAATTCCGCTGCACCTTGACCACTACAGGTTCTTAAAGACCTAGACCTCGTAGAAGATGGTGGCAATCATTGTACTGCATGCAGCGCGCCATCCGGCGACAGGACGCACGCATCTGCAGGTGATCACAACACACTGAAGACAACAACACCACGCTGATCTCAAGCATAACCTGCTTGCAGCATAACTGAAAGCACCGTTCTTTCAGCTCGCCCGTACATTTTGTAGCGCATCCCCTCGCGGAGGCGGCGGCCACCTTGATCCACCGTGACTACTCCGGTTGGTCCGGCATACGGCATGTGTTCCGACACCTCTGCCCTTCTGAACAACCACATAGAAGATGAAGACGATGCAACCTTCTCAGAAGCTCGCGATACTGAAACATTCCTGATGTTGGACTCATCTGAGCCTGCGACAGTCGTTCCGAGCAGACTTGACCCGCGAGCTTGGGTACATCTTGGAGACACACTCTGGGTCGCCAACATCGGGTCACTCGGCACCCCGAATCTCTTGAGCCGATGATTGGTACGACCAGTGTGAACTCAGGGACGGGATCGAATACGGTCGAGGGGGCAAACCTGCGGACACTTAGACTCAGGTTTGCCGATGGCTGAGTTTGCGGACGCCGGCCACCCTCATTCGGGGGAGACACTCGCGTCCTAGCAGCCCGGCCTCGTACTCCAGCATCATCACATCACCCTCTGGTTGTTCGAGCATCACGTCATCATTCAGGGTTTGGAGGCTCAACGCTGGTACGATGCGGGTGGCAACACCCGAGATGACATCTCGCCTCTCAACGATTTCCACCGCTAGTAGCTGCTGCAAGTCTTCCGCAACCGAGCGCACCAGGCATGGGTCCACTTGAGACGAGCGCGCTTGGAACCACACGGACAACAGGTTGCGGAACCTGAATCCCATCTCGAAAAAGCAGGGTTTGAATGGACGCCGCACATTCGCGAGGGTACAAGGAATCCGGGTGCACCGTGATCGCCGTAACATCCGTCACCGTGTTGGGGGCCAATCTGACGAGGTTCCACTCGGAAATCCAAGCCTCATCGGAGCTGACCATTGCAGTCCGAGATGCGATGTACTCGGATGTCGTCATTACAGCCGCCCACCACACTTGGAAATCCAGAGGGGAAGAGGGCCACGAATACTCGAACGTCGGCGACGCCACAAACTCCGTCGTCACACGCTCCCAACGAAGAACTTGGTCCGCCACGTAAGCCTTCACTTGTGCGACTGTTGGCTCGTCATCTCGAGCTTGGTCGTCTGATAGCGCAGTCTCGGTCAAGTCGATGACTGTTCGAGACGCTTGTGTATCCACCGACTCGGGCGACGATCCTTGAGCGTCCGACTGGGATGCCGATTTTGAAGGTACCGAATCCGGATTCGGCCTTCGGCCTCCGTCGGGACATTTGGCATCGGCTCCTCTTCAACGACCGGTAGCAGCCCCTTCTCCTTACACGTGATCCGGGCGGACTCGACGTCTGAGCCATCCAGCGTCACCACATTTTGGACCGGCTGGGGCGATCCGGAGTTTTATCCACAGCCGGCGGTTCAACCTGACGGCATCCCCCACTGACGTCTGGGTGGGTGGACGCACCCGTGGACGCACCCATACACCCACCCAGGCGTCAGTGGGAGACGCCGTCAAGGTTGAACCTCCGCGTTCGCGTCCCTCTCCGAGTCATCCGGAGGCGCTTCGTCCGAGCCGACTCGAGCGCAGCCAGCGTTCAAGGAAGCTTGGTGCGCCTCCTGAGCATCCGGCTCCAGATCCGGCTGATCTTGAACTTCCGTTGACTCCTTCTCCTCGCGGGCCGCCCTGCGCCTCGCACCTTTCTTCGTCGAGCAGACCTCTCAACCTATTCGAGCGTGTGTTGCTCTTCGGGCGATATCCCTTGAGTTCGACGCGAGCGCCGCGTTCCTTCTTGCGCGCTCCGTCCTCCTTCGCGTGTGCTCTCACTTCCAGCAATACCATTTTGAGAAGCCCCAAGATTCAACTGCCTGAATGTTACACCCACAGCCCAGGAAGGTCACCACCTCTTCACTACAAAATAACCACCACCATGAAGGCAACCAATGCTCGAATTACCAGTATAACATAGTCCCCGAATGACGATACGACGTGGTGTTCGACTTGGATGAGAAGCGTGAACTGAAGACCAAGATCGTCAACCCGCGACTATCTCGTACGACTATCGCACAACTCGAATGACCGGACGACAATCCCAATGCCTGATGTACCCAAGTGTATTTCAACCAATGCGTGGACATCCAGGATCGTGCCAAGTCAGCGAGATGTGCAGACTTGAGGCCAGTGCCGGATGATGCCACGCTTAAGCATGGAATCCCCAATACCGACCAATCAGGCTCCAACAGCGCGCCAGATCACGAAGTCTGACTGCTGAAATCTTTGCCATCACCTGATGATTGAGCGCCCCCCCCCCCCCCCCCCGAGTTCAACGTGGCGCCTGGGTATACTGAAACGCAGTCATCCTACAAAAGCGCTAGTGTTTCGAGCAGAGGAGACCGCCAAGAATCCAGATGCCAAAGAGAAAGAGAGAAAGAAATGATAGCCAAGAGAAAGATACGTTCAAACAGATTTGTTTTTGCGTCCTAGAGCTCAAGTGGACATCATGTTCGCTTTGTGTCTTTAAGGGCGTATATTCGCCGTGGACAGCCGACGCCAAGGAGATGCTACTCAAAGGAGGATTCGGAAGGAAGGTCCGAGGAGCTCTGCGTGCACCAACGGATGTCCACGGTCGCCCGAACAGCGCAGAAACTCTCACTACACGCTCAAATCAAGTTAGGTACCCAAAAAGGCTGCCCTCGGGTGGGCCTACCTATTTCATGTTATTAGTTGTGGGTGGATACTCGAAAGAGAACCCCTGTATTTCATATTCTTTTGCTGTCTCGGGAGGTAGTAGCAAACGCCCCCTGGGATTTTCAAGCCCGATTGCTTGTGTTAAGATTGTATTTGCTTTTCCCTCGGTTTCGATGGTGGTGTGCGTTGGGTAACTCAGACTTACCTGTGTTTGGGTTGTAACCTTATTGACAGGCTGCATATTGTGTGTACAAACTCTGTATTGAAATTGGTTATCTGGAGAAAGGCCTTTGCTCGTGATCATGCCTTCATTCAGAATCTCCCAGTTGAACAGTACTTCAAAGTTCTCTGTATTTATGTATCTAATTGATTGTAACATTTCCGGTTGAAAGACGATCCGCCAAAGACAAACGACACGGATAGGGATTGCACGTGGTCACACGCCGACTCGAAGCATTCTATTGTGTGTTTCGAGTTTCCCAGGGCTGAGGCTACTTGGAATACCAGTTTTCCCTGGGCGCGCTATACATCCTGGACGTCAAAGGCTGTCTCAGCTGGTGCGCGTGCCCGGATTCGAACCAGCGATTTCACTGGAATTGTATATTGATTTGGATCTTAAGGGGTGCTGAGAGCTACTAACCGACTAACTGTGGAGGTTATGCCACGGTCAGAAGTCTGCACAGAGAATTAAGCTACCGGAACCCGTACGTCAGGGCTTAAGCCCAACTCTGGCGCAGGTGCTGGTAGCTAACCGACCCATTTTTGGGACCGGGTTCCGAACCCCTTCATTACACTATGGGGATTTTCGGCACGTAGGGCCTCCAGCCCACCCAACTATCACACACCACATTGAGTGCGGGTTGCAGGGCGGCCACTCCTATGGGGGTGGTTGCTCGTCCACGAGATTGCCTATCTCCGGCGTCAGGTGAAAGATCCGCACTCGGCGGTATCGAACCCTGTACCTCCCGGTCTCAATGTCAGAAGTCTGCACAGAGCCAACGCGCTAGTGGCCTACCCCTAAGTGATTCACCGTATAAAAACATGAATAAGTAAAGCCATTTCGTAGAGTCTTTAACGCTCAATCGGGCAAAATAACGAGTGTCGCACATGATGCTGTTCCCGACTGCGTGTTGCAGTAGCCGTTCTACTGTAACCGATTCGCACGCGTCCGGTTAACATGTATTGTAAGTGAAGATTTTTATTGTAGGTTCTACTCAAAATTCGCATGGGCGATTGGTTCAATCAACCGCCGCGCAATCGCCCGAGCGTATACAGTCTTCCCTCCCGCAAATGGTTATCACGGGAGAACAGGTCAGCTTAATCAGTTATCATATTTGCCAGATTATCATATTCAGAAGGGAGCGATATTGGCTCTCCCTAATTCATTCCTCGCCGGGAACATGCCCTCCAAAACACCCACGCATCGCACAGGCAACTTCACCCAAAAAGAAGAAGTGGTAACTGGCCAAAAAGTACATGCGCGAGCCAAAGTCACGCAAAACGAACTGAGAGAGTGGTGCCGTATTCACTTCCAACCCCCGCGCCGGCAACAATCTCGGATCTCATGTGCTCCGCCGAGATCCTCAGTGCCGTGGTGAGCGATGACCACAAAACCAATCACACCGTCACCTATCCTGGTCTCGACGAGGCATTGAAGCTCTGGGTGTTCGCACATCAGGCCAACTGGGTTCCCATTTCCACTCAAATCCAAGCTCGAAGGCTCACCATCAAAATTGATAGTGTAATATAGCTCCTAGAACTCATCACTTATCATAACTGGGAGGGAATATCAAGTGCGTTGCCTTAGTATCGGAAACTGCTATTACAGAAATCGGGGAATGGCGAAATTGAAAAATCCGATCATTTATCATGGCATATCAATTTGGAGGGGTTCAGATGTGGGAGGGAAGACTGTACAGCTTTTGTATACATGCTCGTTTAAGTACGAATGTAGCCATGAGCGATGTGGAAACACAATAGTACATCCCTGACTAAACCCCCAACACCCCTGCCTGGGAGGCATGAACCCTACGCGGGGGATCGGGTCGATACGCTCGCTCTGTTTTACCCTACTTAACCCTTACAGCGCTTCGCGCTCGCTTTGCGCAGCGTTTATGGCTTCCGGACTAGGGCTACGCGGGGCTGGGATAGGACAAAAGAGAAAAAGGGGGAGTACATACGTTCGGAAATTATCTTGCACACTAGCGAGCATCATTTCTTGCTGGTTTGGGGGCCCACCCTATCTCTATCGCTTGCAAGCCCGGGGCTAAAAAACTGTCATCGTTTTCACCTCTGATGAGGTCCATATTGAACCGGTAGAGAACCAGCAATTTCAGTCGGCGAATTCAGCAAATTCATCCAGCGAATTCAGTTAGCAAATACAGATAGCGAATTCAGTCTCCGAATTTAGTCGGGCTAGCCCGCAGCAAGTCATTTACCCTCGCAAGCTCCTACCGAAAGACGTCGTTAACCACGGGTCGTTGTGGACGACGCCTCGCGGATCAGCCTGTGGAACGACTGTGCCTTGCAGGCTGCAAATTGCAGCATAGCGGCAAAAGGTGAACATAGGGAAAGCAAAAAAAGAGGTTATGATTGTTGTAAAGCCGCGGGGAAAAAGGATTAAACGAGGTCTGTAGCGGGACGAATGTGTCGTAGTGCTGTCAACCATCGAAGCGGTATGAAATTAGGCGACAGCCCGCGAAAGGTGTGGTCGGGAGAAAGACCAGCGTACCATCGCCGTAGTTCTTCTGCGCGGTCGAGGAACGGGTCTTGAAGTATTTCGGAACCAGCACCTATCGAGACTGACCTGGTGTTATTGTAGTCCGAGATCGAGCCAAACCAGCACCACTGTACCTTCAAGTATCTCCCCGATGGCTTGCGCGAGCTGACCCCATGTGGTACAAACCATACTGGTATCGGTATCGTCAACAAGGAGCAGGTCGCGTTTTTCAACGGATTTACCCTTCCGTGTTAAAATGCGTTTGAGCCCGCCGACCGCATGAACAATCAAAAGAGTTTTAGCGGCGCCGTGTTCGGGCAAGGAATATAAGCGCGCAAGCGACTGGCAGGGAATGGCCGGCACAACATCTAGTGGGTTGGGCGAAACGCGGATCTCGCACTCCTTTCCAAACGATATCTCGATGCTAGCTCCACCGGCTGCAAACGCGCGCCGGACACAGCCACCGGAGAAGTAACACGTTGCTCCAGGGACGGTGATTGCCGAGAACATGTCAACAGCTTGATTGAATAGCGTCGCACGTATGCAGAGCTCCAGTGAGTCCGTCACGTAAAGCTCAAGCAAGGTTCCGCCATCTTGAAAATTCTTCCAAGCGCGAACGGGATTCCGTGCGAAAACGCGCGCAATCACTGCCCATGGAGCAGATTGAGCGGGCTTGAGATCTTTTATCGAAACCACGGGCGACTCGTAGGACGGTGCAGTAGGGTTTGCCAGAGCGATATGTTGCACGTTAGCTAGTGTTTTACCAGAGCCGCGATTAAGATCTTTCCCATCACGTAGTACAGGCGATGTCGCACTGGTTTTTCGGCAGGCGGCCGGCGCACGAGCAACTTGATTGTTTGCATTTCTCTCTTCTCGCCCGCTTGTTTCCGCGGCAGGCGGGATAGTGTTGTCCTTTGTTTGTCCATCACCCGGAGCCGAGCGAGGCGTGACTCCGTCCGTACGAGGCTCAGTGCCGGCAGGAAAACCCATAGGTGTGGAGGAAGGCGGAAATTGTAAAATGGGGAGCAAGCAGACACAAGTTGGGAAAGCAGACCTCCCCCCACCAACCATTCACGTGATGGATGGAAATGTTTAGACTGAAGCCGATAAGCCACTCGATCGTGAATATTCCATGAAAGTAGTGCGAACTTGCAGAAAACCTAGAAGACTGACGTGCATTGATGTAGCTTGACTACGGGCTATGAATGTTGTACTATCGATTGGTGCATCATTATCATTGACTAGAGTAATGTAGATTCACAAAATTTGAAGTGAGCACACTTTTCGTTTCGAGAGAAAGAGAAAGATGATCAAGCAAATGTATTTGGGTAGATCAAAAGTATGATGATAGTAAATCTTCAACCATTGCAAAATCTCGAGGTAGCCATACTCGGCCGCATACACGCATGCCGAAATAGAACACGTTTCTTCCCTGTGTGAATGTAGGAACACCATGACTTTAAAATGTCCGTTTTTAGCGGCCTCGTCCATCGCGTGATAGGTTCAGCCTTCGCCACGATTGAGATGGAGCCATTTGACAATGTTAAGGTGGCCGTTCAGCGCTGCTTTATCCATGGCGCGAGTCGTGGCCCCTTCGCTACGATTGGCATGAAGCCACTTTACCACAGCCAACATGCCATTCTCGGCAACACGGTCCATCGCCGCCACGGTACAACCCTCCTGGCGGTGTTCATGGAGCCACTTGACGACATGAAGATGTCCGTTTGCAGCCGCATCGTCCATCGCACACTTAGTACAAAGGCCTCCGCGATTTTCGTGCATCCAGATAACACCGTCGAGATTTCCTTTGGCGGCCAAAACATTCATGGTAAATCCCGCGCTATGACATGAGCGAAGATTAATGAACATGTAGGGATTTTTGGATCGCGCAGCGGAATCCAACGCTGTATTCGAACCAGCGGCAAAGTGCGCAATCACCCAGTCTACCACAGCGGTGGCTTCTCCGCGCGCGGCAGCTTCAAAAGATAACCCATCCAAGTCATAGGAACGTTGTGGTACAGCCACATGACTATCTCCAATTTCCCGCCTCTGATTGCCATCAGCAGTGCACTCGAATGGAGGGCGTCGTCTCGGTTCCGACATAGCCACCTCACCACTTCAAAATGATCTCCACACGCGGCTAGCCCGACAGCGAATGGTGAACATCCTTCCGTCGTATTATTGTGCAGCCACTGTACGACTTCCAAATGTCCGTGACGAGCAGCGACATTCATAGTTTCGGCATCAATGATTCCATTGTTGACATGCAGCCATTCAAGCGTGCTAACGTGACCTCCTTTGGCTGCATGATACGCTTGAATTGAGGGTCGAGTAGCCGCATGAGCGGTCAACACCTCAAGCGCTCGAACCTGCCCGTGCCTCACCGCAATTTGAAACGCAAATTGTGTTATTCTGTATCCACGTACGTCAAGGCCAAACTGTAGGGTTTCGCTGCTGCCGAGGAGCTGCGCTCGACCGCTCCATGGTTTAACCCCGCAACTAAAAACGCAGGCGAGAAAGCGTGTTGGTTAGTGCCGCCAGCCAACATCGCTACGGTGCGGTCCAACGCCGTCATTAGGTCCCCCAGCATCCATCCCCGGTGCCCGTATCGCCGCCAACGCGGCACGTCACGAGCAGTCAAAAGTTTTGACAGCTTTGACTCAAAACCCATAGACTTAAACCGGTTACCGGTTATTCACCCTCGGACACACGGACAGACACAGATAATCCTGTGAGGGCTGGGCTATCAGCACTACGTTGCTTTCCTATCCCAGTATTAACGTATACTACTCTGTTTCATAATAAGAGCAACAAACTCGAAAATCGGTGCGCTATAGGTGGAAATGAAGCAAACGAGGCTGTGATTGGCGGAATCCGACGCGTCGTGGCCTCGCCATTTTTTTGGTATGCTCAACTCCGAAAGGCGCGAAAAATTGCCGCCAAGAATGCCGCTAAACTGGTTTTTGATGCTCGTCGGGCGAAGCGAGAGGGCGCCTCACAACATATTTCGCCCAGCCCCACTCACCCCATGGACGCCGCCACAACCACACGTCGCACGAAGAATCTGACCCGCGATGAGAGGCAACTCGTCGTAACCAGCCTGCTCAAGACCTACGAGAACGGAAGGCTCAAGCGGGGGGCAATTGCTGCTGTCGCCGCGGAGTGCAAGGTCGCCGCATCGACCGCCAGCAGAGTGTGGAAGAGAGCAAAGACAGAGGCGGCACGCACCGGCAGCTACGTCACCTTCTCTCGCAAGAATCAATCCGGCCGCCGGCGAGAAGATCATGCGCGAGCGCTGGAAAAGCTCCGAAGTGTGGACGTGGTCGCCCGCAC
>JAIKVD010000798.1:0-14919 GCA_024679075.1 Phytophthora uliginosa
TTCTACCAGATCTTTCAAGCCGAAAACGTGAGTTCTGAATTTCAGAGTCACCCGTGCAGACAGACGAATAGGTAGAATAATGTGTGTACAGCGAAAAATACGAAGAAAACCTTCCGCCGACATACATGTACGCGCCTGAGAGCCGCTCAGCATACAGCGAACTCAGCGACTTCAACTGGCACTTGCCCCGCCGAGCGCCCCAACTTGGGACCCAAGGTGGCCTCCACCGACTCATCGCGACATACAGCTTCAACGCAGGCAGAGAGACCGGCGTTTGCGCACCGAGAAAGAAGACTCGGCCGCACCAACGGACCACACTGGACACAAGCCGTTCGAAACGGGCAGGACCCTTGGACGGATGACGCTGATCGAAGAGCGCCATCGGTACACGCGTATTTCTGCCAAGCTTTCTGATAGCTGCCCGCAATCGTTAGCTAAAAGTTATTTTGTGTCTTGAAGTTGTCCCGGGGCGACTCGAGCGAGCTGTAACACGCCTGCTTGTCGCGTTGGCGGCTGAGCGGCGACACATCTTTCTCGCCCCGCGCGCCAGCCGGGCTCACCACCACCTGCTGCAATACACCGCCGATTGAAGATCGCAAATCGGCGAGAACCAAGCCCCAAACGACGGACAGCGAGCAGGAATCCGCCACAGTCATGACGCTACAGCTCAATACAGTTTATGGCATTAAAAAATTAATATTGCGATGCGATTAATTAGAATGCATGGCGACAGTCACCACCGTCGTCACTGTGACGAAATCACAGTATGCGATGCAAAACTCAGATTGTTTTCCGGTGCAACACGTTGAAGTTTTCGATTTGCGCATTTTCCATGTGGTGTACACCAACTCCATCGTTCTACCGGTACCCCACCGGTATTTCGTTGATGTGGCGCACACAATGCACTGGCCTGACCCGTTTTTCTTTGCGGCAGACTCGAAGCCGAGTAGCCCGACCGACCCGACCCGCACGTAACGAGTCCGAGTGCCCCAGCGCTGGCCCCCCCTCCGCCCATGAGCGACATCCCCGTGCAGTTAGGCCACTACCGTCTGGGCAAGACGCTCGGCATCGGCTCCTTCGGCAAGGTCAAGCGTACGTTTAGAGAGAGCGAGAGGGACTCGCTGCCGTTTAGCCACTTTTTGCTACCCGTTTAGGTGAATTTGTTGCCGAACCGAGCGCTGATGATTACGCAATATGTGTGTGTATATGTGTGTGTCTAACCAGTGGCCGAGCACGACATCACCGGCCACAAGGTGGCCATCAAGATCCTCAACCGCAACAAGATCCGCAGCCTCGACATGAGCGAGAAGGTGCGGCGTGAGATCACGCTGCTGCGCAAGATGCGCCACCCACACATCATCCGGCTGTACGTCAGGCAAAACGTTATAATGGGTCCTCGGGCAACGCAAAATAACGGCGTTTTCTGTTTTTTTTTAAATTCTAGGTACGAGGTGATCGATACGCCCACGGACATCTTTATGGTGCTTGAGTACATTGCAGGCGGAGAACTCTTCGACTACATTGTGTCTAAAGGACGGGTGGGTGTGTCTCTCTAACCTGGTGTCATGCATGGTTATGAGGTGTTAACCCATTTTTTTATTTTTATTTATTTATTATTTAGTTGGCGCCGGAGGAGGCGAGACACTTTTTCCACCAGATTATCTCCGGGGTGGAGTACTGTCATTTCCACCGCATCGTGCATCGAGATCTCAAGCCGGAGAACTTGCTGCTGGACGCGGACAATAACATCAAGATTGCAGACTTCGGGCTGTCCAACAGCATGGAGGACGGAGACTTTTTGCGCACGTCGTGCGGCTCCCCGAACTACGCCGCGCCCGAGGTTATCTCTGGCAGTTTGTATGCTGGCCCCGAGGTGGACGTCTGGTCCTGTGGCGTCATTTTGTACGCGCTGCTGTGCGGCAGCCTGCCGTTCGATGACGAGAGCATCCCCAACCTGTTCAAGAAGATTCGTGGCGGCATGTACTCGCTGCCCAGCCACCTGTCCGAGATGGCGCGCGACCTCATTCCGCGCATGCTCGTGGTGGACCCAATGAAGCGCATCACGATCCCGGAAATCAGGCAGCACCCGTGGTTCCAGATTGATTTGCCCCCGTACCTGCAGCACCCGCCAGAGATTGTGGAGCATGAGGTACAGTCATGCCATTCATCCGGGAGGATTTTTATTTTATGGGTTGGTTCTTATTGTTGCTCGGTGTCATGCTGTCTGTAGACCTTCAAGATTGACGAGGAGTGCCTGTCGCAGTGTTTGGCACTGAATTATGCTGCAAATATCGGCCACGATCAGCTCGTAGCATTGCTCACGAGGCGAGAAAATCACCCCCTTCGCGTGGCATACGAACTGATTCTCGACCACAAGAACGCCAAGATCCGTATTGATGGTGCGTGCTTTGTTTCTATTGCCTATTAGAACAATTCATTCACACGCCCGTATGACATAAATGTTTCTGTGTTAAGAACTACGCGATGTGCGAACGGTGAACAACAAACCCAAGACATTCTCGACCCCCGAGCCTAGCACTTTGTTGCTCCCTGGACGGGGACCCCTTCCTATGGCGGCATCTCCTTTAGTCACGCCCTCATCAGCGCTAGCCGATCCTCGGAATTTCGGAGGACGAGGCATTAACATTCCGGGACAAGCACCACGGATGTCAGCATCTGGAGGTAATGGCATGCCTGGTTATGATGATGGTCACGGTGTAGCCCCCACCCCCAAGCGGCGACGATGGTACCTGGGCATTCAGTCGAAGAAGGAGCCAGCTCACGTGATGTCGGAAGTATACAAGGCGCTGTTCGTGCTCCACTTTGAATGGAAGGTCGTGGCGCCATACCGCGTAAAGTGCCGGTGGCAGTCTCCCGTAGGAGATCCCAACAACCAGAATGGGGGCGCCATGATGGGCCCGGATGAGATCAAGTTGCAGCAGCAGATGCAGCGCATCAAGATCGGCCTCCAGCTGTACAAGGTGCAGCAGCACATTTATTTGCTGGACTTCCAGCGTCTGGACGGGAACGCCTTCACGTACATGAATCTCTGCGCTCGCATCATCACAGAGCTCAAGACGCTCTCGGGCATCCGACCGCTTGCCAGTGGCCACGACCCGCGCTTTGGAGGTGACGGCGGAGGCAACATGAACTCGGTGCACTTACACCAGCACAATCCCCTCGGTGCCCAAGGGACCTAGTAAGCGTGGGCTTGAGAGACTCGCTCCTGCGAGCTAGTAGTACGCTGTCACCTTTTGTTCTGCATGTTTTGTAGGCTTACTGACTCGAAGAAGTCATGAGCACGAGAGCGGAACACATTAAACTAGGCAAGTAAACACTTTATATCGTTTGGAAACTTTAGCATCCAAACTGGCTGTCATGCTACCAGCTACGCAGTGCGTAGTACGCACCCACCGGACTACATGTAGTAGAGCTCAAGACTGTTATCTGTGCCGTTCGCAATAAACTTTTGAGAGCGAACAAGATATGGAGGCGATGTTGCTTTCATAGTACGGAAAAACTGCTACCGAACGCTTCGTGGGTTGAATTGTCCTGTGGGTTTTGTGGTTCAGCTCGCTGAGTTCTTTTAACAAAGTTTCTGGAGGTTTGTCGATATGGCAATCACACCTGCTAACCTTCTCACACTTCGATTCAAGCTCTTGCAGTACGTTTTAACCCGGTCAAGCTGCTCTGGAAAAGCTACTCTTCGCACTCCGAAAGCGCTCGAGGCTCGATATTAACTGCGAGCAGGTCACGCCGCGCACACTTGGCCTGGCGAAATAGACAGTCGTTTCCGTAGAGTTGGCCATTTGACGCGCACACAGGATTGTACTCTTCTGTGCAGGTTGCTGGGCAGAGAGGAACCACATTCGAGTCCTCACAGGACCCAGTACGGATCACCGTCAACGTTGCTTGGCTGCATCTCTTCTCGCGGTTAAAGTAGCACATGTTACGCATCGTGCCTGCGCTCGTACACACAAGATCCCGCACGTCCGCACATGTGATTGCAGCCAGACAAGGCGCAGTATCATCACTCGAGCTGGACGGCGCTGGCGGATTGTACTTTGCATTGAGAGCTTTTGCACGTTCGCAGATCCCACGAGAAGCGACCACCAAGTCGGGATTTCCAGTCGTGCATCGTGCATTCTTGAGGAAACACGAGTTGGCATACGACACACCGTCGGAGCCGCACACTGGAGAGCTTACGAGCTGACAATGCAACTCGCAAGACGAGGCCGTTGTCGAGTTGGTCACCATTGAGGTGACTCGAGGCTCGCACACAGCTTCGGGCAAACAAGGCTCCTGTGTACACGGCACCACACCTCGCAAGGTGCACGTCTCGGTGTCATCGTCGCACCGACCCGGGGCGCAAACTTGTGCGCAAAACTCACCGTCCTTGTACACGAAGCACTGTTCGAACTCGCCACAAGTTCGCATGCAGCTTGACGTCAGAGTTTCAGCGTCAGCGCAGCACCGCAACCGTAGCAGGATGCACCCCAGCAGCAGCAGAAGATGATGGCTCTTCATGGCAGCACAAATATCCTTGGCGACTACGAAGCGACGTGCTACCTCTCGTAGAGAGACGGGATGCTTATTCTGTGCTGGTGTTCTTGATAACCCGCTTCGAGCCAGCAATGCAGGATAACACGTCGTTTGATGCGCATAGTTGCTGGAGCATTTCGAGCTGCTGACGCTGCATTTCTTCCAGCCGATTATTGGATTGCACATTCTCAGCCTTTTCAGCTTGGCGTCGCTCAGGCAAGATAGAAGCCCCGCGAGCACCATCACTGCGGCTCGTTTCATTTAAAACTTTCGGGCTTCGAGTTGAAGGGAAGTCTTCCGTCTTTTGCCTCTTCGACGACGCGGCGGTGTCTTTCCTTCCACTCTCACCAACATCAGAACACTTCTGCGGCTGCAGCTTCTCCTCTACTGCAGAAATTGGCAACGCTTTTTCCTGCTCAGCCATCGATTGTGCAGTACTTACCAGCTCGCCATCTCCACCACTTGAAAATTCCTTATCGCTATCGGTACTCGAGTTGTTCTCTCCCTTTTGGTGAACCTTAGTAGGAGCGCGACCCGACAGCACGGGATGCCTCTCCTTGAATCTGCGTAGCCAGCCTTCTTTCAGTCTATCCTCAGCCGTATCCCCAGTCAGTGCTCGATACTGTTCATTAGCTCTCGCGAGGATGTCCTTCTTCGTCACTCGCGTTCCTCGATTCTGCATGTCCAGGATCCACGCCACCAACTCCTGCTCCGGCTCCCCTTCCAGCAACGGTCGAGGCCCTCTCCTTCGATCCACTTCTCCTCGTTGCACACGCAACACTCGACGTCGAATAGTTCGCTGGTGCAACAACGGGAAGTGCTGCGTCACGTCGCCCATGGATCGTCCAGCCAGGTACATCTCCACAGCCGCCTCCATGTGTTTGCGATTGTATTTCCTCGTCTTGGTCGGCCCCACAGCGTCCCCAACTTCTTCATTTTCCTGTTTACTCTCCGAATGCTCCGAAGACTCAGGAGCCTTCAAGCTCTCGACTTGTTGGCCATTTACCTCTGCATCCGGCAGCATGCCGCCCCCTATCGTGACATTTCCAGTTGCATCATTTGAGTCGGTACTTTTAGTCTGGACTATTGGAGCAACTCCGGAGCGCAAATTGAGCTCCAGGTGCCTCGCCACGAAGCGGTTGCACCACCTCATGCCAACCGTTTGGCTCGGTTTGGTCTCATTTTGACTCTCCTCCAGTCGTGACATTTCTTGGGCCTGGCCGATAACGTCGTCACGTGAGACGCGTCGTCCTGCGCTCTGCTGCGCCAGAACCCACTGGACCAGCTGCGTCTCCAGCTCCACTGAGAGCAACGGCTTGGGCCCCCGGCGAAGCGCGGGGCTCTCAGGCGCGGCTGAGCACTTGCGGGACATTGGTCTCAGTTGCGATTTGTGTCGTTTGCTGAAGAATTAGGACAACAAATACAAAATAGACAGGTCATTTGAGACGGCCCAGAACCAAATGATACTAATAATGTGCCATTTAGAGTTATCGAGATGAGAAGTCGGCCGTTTTGTGTTTGAGAAACCGAATGGTCACTAAGAGCATCTTCACCAGTGCTGCTATCTGCCGCCAAAGCCAAATTTAGTCGCGAAAAATAGCTTTAGCGCCTCCACCACTACTGTCGCCCAGCTGCCAAATGTAGCGAGAGGCCTTCTAATGCCAAACCTCACTCCAGCCTTGAGAACAGCTGCCGTCAAACAGGCTACGGTACGGGTATGCAGAGCAACACGACTCTAAGCCGTCGAGGACAAAGTGCTGTGCGAGGCGTGGTTATCCGTGAGCTGCGACCCAATAAACGGCATCTATCAATCCGGCGACGACTTTTACTCCAAGGTTAAGAATGCCTTCGACACAGAGCTCGCTCGCCTGAAGTCGGCGGTTGCCGAGCGTCCTGTATCATCACTCAGCTCTCGATTCCAAACGATTTCCCAAGCGGTGTCAAAGTTTGTCGCCTGTCACGAGAAGGTCCTCAGCGTCTGCCAAAGTGGGCGATCGCCGGTCGACCAAGAACACGATGCAGTTGCTTTATATGAGTCTATTCCTAAGAATGGATAATTCAAGTTCCTACAGTGCTGGCACATTTTGCGTGACTCCGAAAAATGGGGGGGGGGGCTTGGCGCACTTCAAATGAGAAGAGGCAAGGCAACAAGCGCTCAGCTTCCGTGCGGGATGGCCACATTTCGTCCAATGCCTCACTGGCTTCACGTGAGCAACCCCCTCCTGCTGAACTTGGACACGACCAAGACGAATCCGAAGACGAACCAAGAAAAGGCGTTACCCGGGCAAAACTCGATAGAGCAAATCATGCATTGTATGCCCGTCAAGTCAAAGCAGCGGAACGCGCAGCAGCAAATGCCGAAATGCGCATTAACGTTGCGCAGGAAGACGCTTCAGAACAGTTTGCTTCTTTAACATCAAATACTCAGCTGCTAGGGGGTCGTTCGAAGCAGGCATACCAGGAAAACCACGACGTTCATTTAGTTCAAGGAGTCGTTCTAGCTCATCCCTACGTGATGGGCGCAAATACTCATCGCCAAAAACAGCAATAATTGCATCGCAAAAGTGATCGATACACTCACTAACAGTTGGTCCAGCCATCTCTAAGTTTTCATCGATCGAATCAAAAGACGAAGAGTACGCAAGAACTCTCAGTGCGGGTGTTATATTTAGGACGCTTGAAATGCCCACTTGAAACGTTTGGCGGTGGGGTCACCGCAAATTCTACAGACCAAATTTAGATTAATTATTTTTGTAAAGGGGGAGGGTCAGCGGTGGGTAGCAGTTGGAAGAACGATGAGTGAACAGCAGCCGGCTGTGCGGCGAGGTGTTGGAGGTTCAGGAGGCTCGAGCCAGACACGACCAAGAAGGCGTCGCTCATCGCGAGTGCGACTTACACCCCTAGAACGTGCATACAATACGCTAGGCGAAGATGTCGTTAAGCAGCATCAATCTACTTATCAGAGTTTGAATTCGCAGTGGGGAGGTTCCGAGCATGACCAAGCAGAAGGGATGGTGTTGGCTTTGATTCGCCAAGAAGTACCAGACAATCAAATACGGGCGATTTTCAACGTAGGGGGCTCCATGACAAATCGTCTTAAAGGCGTGGTGCAGAATGGACCACATACGTTGCATACACGCAGACAACTTAAACGTCCTAAACATGCATTTACGGACGAAGACATAAATTCCTTTCTGGAATCATGCAGCGAATGGGAACTGGAGGATGGTTTCCCGTGTTCGCATTGGCGCCCTCGTCAATACTTAGTCGAGTCCGGTGTAACGTGGAAGCTTCTGTGGGAACGATACGCGAAGAAATCAGATGCAGCTCGTCGTCGAGTCATACAATACTGTCGATGGACCCAATATGTTCACCTGCATTTTCCTGGCGTCAGAGTAGCTCGGACAAAGGAGGATCTTTGCGATGCATGCGTCCGAATTGAAACAGCACTACAGTGCTTACAGTAATTAGTCTGGCCCCGACTAATTTTGAACATTGATTTTTTCCGGCTTACAATAATTAGTCTGGCATCAAGCTAGCCAGACTTATTTTGAATTCTGACTAATTTTGAACTTCATAATTAGTCTGCGTTTCCAAGTTCATATATTCAAAACAAGTATATTATGCAGTTACCGGTATGAAGCTACTCAAATTAGAGGCTTATCTAGACAAGTGCTTGATCAATCACTGCAGTATCTACTTCGTTTCGGTCGTTCTCCGCTTGAGCCTCAGCTTCCATACCTGGTGTATCCTCGTCTGAGTACGATACATCCTCCACATCTCGACTTTCACCTGCAAACTCTTTTGGGTATTTCTTGATAAGCTCCTGGAGGTGAGGGAACAGTTGAGTTGTAGACCATCTCCCATCAACTCCTAACGATAAGCCACATCGCATCATGGCCTTCCGAGCGTAGTTGATCCCATTTTTGTCCCTCTTCTGGTTGACTTCATTAACTGCCGCGGCTGCTAACTCCAAAAAGAAGCGCTTTTCTGGATTCTTCAGCTTCCCCGAGTAGCTGCCATCTTTTCTCACCTTGTTTTGCCATTCTTGGTCTTCAAAAAGCTCGATCTTCTTGTCATTCCACATGCGTGACTACACGTCTTTGATTTTCGCAATCACGAAGGAGTCAGCGGGTTGGCAGAGGTCGGTGGAATTTGGCGGGAGATATCGTAGTCGCGCGTTCAGGCGTTTGATCTCACCAGCACGCTCGGATTCTTCTAGATGGCCCGAACAATTATCCAGAAATATAGCCTTTTGTCGGCCATGAGGGTCAGCAGACATTGCTCGCGTCTCCGTGAGATACTCCCGAAACAGGCGCTGGTCCATCCAGCCTTTAGACCCTGTACGGTAACATACACCAGACACGTTGTCCTCGACATCTCGGATAGGATAGCTCTTGTTTGAGTTCGTAAAAATCATCATCGGTGGATGGATATATCCACTGGCGCCGCCTGAAATCCGCACGACCTTTGTCATACCCTCGCCACCGGAAACAATATCGGCATACTTGACTTTCTTTTCACCGACAAAGCGAAGGGTCTTGCCGTTGTCGAAATCAATCACGAAGTGCGTTTCGTCAATGTTTTCCACAGTGTTCTCGTCCAGCTTGCCGCCATCAAAGTCTCTCTTGAGTTGACCAAGGTGCGAAGCCACTTCACGCTCAATTTGATCTTGTTTCTCGGGGCTGACTTGCCTCTTCCCGGTGTGCGCACGTAGCACAATCTGATGCTTCTCCATGAACACCTGCACCCATCGTGACGTAACTTTAGTAAGAAGGGGCACGCCCTGAGAATCAACGGAAGCTGTGTCGAACGCTGCCCCAGGTACGTTGAACTGCCTGATTGCAACTTGCCGCAGCAATGGAGCATCAAACTTCAGACCAGCTTTTCTTAGGCGGTCAAACTCGTCAACCAGGACTGGGTATAACCAATTCACCCATGGGCTAGTGCGGCGACCTCTCCCGACGATCGACTTGCGATTGACTCGAGCAAGCCCATGGGTTCTACGCCCGGACAAGGCGGTCGAGCCTGGATCGCTTCCGCCACCAATCAGCGGCTTTCGATAAATTGGCTTTGCGAGTTCTCGACTTGAAAATTGAAGGGAATGCATCCACTGCCTTCGGAAACAGGTTCTGGTCGCCGTGAACCTCCTCGGGTTTTACCATCCAATGGAGGACCTTCCTTCGCTGAGCAATGCTGGTGACGACTTGAGCGGTTTCGTAGACACCCGCTCTTGGTCTATGCTCCATCGAGCAGGCAACAGGTGCCACTCTAGTCTCGGAGGGGCATTCAGCATGAGTCACCCGCGATGATGAGCTTGCAACGTTGCTGCCCGAAACTTCTCCGTGCTTGTGCGTAGCTTGGAGTTGGACTCGCGCGAACGCGGCAACAATGGGTAAGCTTGACGTGAGTTGAAGAGCTTGAGCTGAAGATACGGCCGGCCCCGGAATCGGTAAAGCACGGTTGGGGCTGGTAGGTCGGTCGGAACAGCGAGGCCATTGGCAAATCCCTCAGGGCCCACGGGAGTCCCACAGAATGGGTGCATTGACCGTTTGCAGCCTGGACATTGATGAACGCTCCCAAAGTTTTCCCCACAACCTCCACACTGTGAAGCATTCGCCGTCGTCTCCATTCTCGATACTCTGCGCTTTTTAAAACCGGAGATATTTATCACTGGAGCAGAAGCAAAGCCGAAAGAAAGAAATGGGTAATCCATATTGGGAAAGAAAGAAAACAAAAGGTCCCAAATAAAGAAATGGGTAACCTCAATTGGGAGAGAATGAAATAAATAGGTGCAAAATCGACAAATAGGCAAAACCACCTGCTCATTTAGCGGCACCGATCCACCCCCTACACAAAGAAAGAAACGCCTGTCCTCGGCGCTTTGCGCCTCGACATATGTGCCGACTAATCATCACACGTGGGGACTCGAACTCAGGTCATGGGAATGGATGGGCGGAAACCAGACCACTTCACCAAGTCGTGCCCAGTCCAGACTAATTATGAATATTTTCTTCCAGACTAATTTTGAATGTCTTGAATTCAGACGAACATGAATTAGTCTGGCACCTACTAATTTTGAAGCCAGACTAATTACTGTAACGACTGTAATGGACCCAAATCTCGACCCCACCGAAAAGGAAGCTTTACAGTGTGAAAAGCAGATGCACTTGGATGCTGCGATAAATCAAAGACGTGCAATGTCTGAATTTGTGCGGCAGTACGTGGCTGTCCACGCACCACAACAACTGATAGCGACAGAGATTATTCCCGAGCATGCAGAGGTGCCTATGCAAACTGAACCCATGCAGCACCCCGGAATTCCGCTCATTCAGATACAAATCGAAGATTTCGGGGGTAGTTTTCCGGTGCCTGTGTACGGCAACAAGCGCCCGTCTGCCGACTACTTTAACTCTAACCTGATGATGCACAATTTCGTCATTGCCGACATAACGCAAGGCATTAACAACGTGCTGCTGTACGACGAACGTGCCCAAGGGAAAGGAGCAGATGCAATGTGCAGTCTTCGACTTCAGCATTACCTCAACCTCCGTAAACGATACCAGAGAGCTGGTCAACCCGAACCTGAAGGCTCGTGTACTCTGCTACAAATTCTCGACAATTGTGTCGGACAAAAAAAGTCCCGTTCTGTCTTCATGTTTTACGCTATGCTGTCTATCATTTTCTATAAGAAAGTGGTTCTACTTTTCTTACTTCCCGGCCATTCACATAATGCAGCTGACCGCGTTGTTGCTTGGTGTCGAGGGAAAATGAAAGCCAAGAATTTGTACAGCCCGGATCAAATTATGTCGAAAATGAACGAAATTGAGTCAGTTCAAGCTCGATTCCTTGACCACAGCAGAGGTGATAGGCCATTTTTCAAAGGGTGGGAGGCGCTTTTGTCGAAATATTTCGCACGGATGCCGGATAACTACACAGGCAACTATTTCTTTGAAATTGATAATGGAGTTGTCACTATCAAGCATCTCGTGTCGACACGCGACGCGGACGCATGCACATTTTCTCTTATTGGAGCTGGCGATGCACAGACTATTCGTCATGCTTTTCTAACTGACCTTTTCGGTGCTGGATATGACATCAATACCGTAGAAATGAGTGATGTCCGCTTAGAGCGCCAGCCTTTGCTCAAGCTATCCATGAAGAAGATGAAGTCGCTTTCTCTAAAGTATTTTTCAATTCCTTCAGAGTTTCTTTCGTACTATCCTGTTTCGTCTGATGACACTTGCAATGGGGATAACGATGAGCCGAACGTCAACGAGAAGGATGTGGTCACTAAGAAAAAAGTCGCAGTCCGTGTGGTGCCTCCAGCAAAAAAGCTAGTCGGTCGCCCCAAGAAACAAATGACACCGGTCACTAAAAATCCATCGATTCTGTCGTTTTTCAAGCCTCTCAAGCTGAACGATTCAAGCAAACACTCGCCGTCAGTGGTCTTGGACTCTACAACCGGCACATCAACAACGCTCAGTTCGGCGTCAACTGCTGTCACTATGCCAGCGGTCAACAACCCGTCAACTTGCACTGATGCACCAAGGATCGACAGCGTGACAAACGACGACTTCGACTACGTCGACCTATAGATGAATACATTCAACCTCAATCAGCCTATTAAATAACATATGCATTGTCATAGAATTTTTGATACCCCGGGTCATTTGCGTGACCCGGGTCGCCGCCAAACGTTTCACTTGACCCGCTGCATTTTGTTTCTGAACGAAGTAAGAGTCATAACTCGTTACCCCACTTGTAATCTGAGAAAACAAGCGCTTCGACATTCGATAGCGCCTGCGAAACACAGCCTCCTCGAATATGGGATCAGGACCAAAGTACTGTTGGAGCAATCGAATATGCCGCCCATGCCTGTCCCTACGCTTGTTTGGCGTGCGCCCAGGCACTGATCCACCGGGTTTACGTTTCACATTCGCTCCTGGTGGTCGTAGTTGGTACAGTAGATCAAACACAGCTTCTTCTTCCTCGTCCTCTTCAAGCAGATCTTGTACAGATTGCATTCCCCGATGATAGTCTTCAACCTGTCCAGATGGCAGTAAATAGCGGTGTTGGTGGACGCACGCTCAAACACAACCTGAGTAAAAATAGCCTTGGCTCTTCTTTGGGTTTATCCTCGGGATAATATAGCAGCACTGGTGAAGATGCTCCAAGAGCATCTTCACCAGTGCTGCTATTAAGGTGCGGGTCGCAGTCGTCGCATAAAGAGGAACCACCAATCGAACAGAGCCCTTCCTCTTTTTTGCTGTACACTCCCAATAAGAGATGGCGGAGGTCTTTTGAGACGGCGTCAAACAACAGAATACTTATGAGCCTAAGTACGAATCGCTATTTAGGCACACCATTAAAAAGAGGGGCACCCCCTCTTTCTAATGAATCCGCGCGCGGTTTACAGAAGTCGTAACCGACAAAGTTATGGTCCCTTGAAAAAAATATCTCCCTTCTCAGACCAAAACGCGATTTTGTTTTTGGTTGACTAAGGGTAAAACTATGGTGCGCTTCCAATGGAACCATCCAGAACTCATAATTCGAAGTGGAACGTCCTCAAAACGCCTTGCTTTAATTTAGTGACATCCATTTTCCATGAGTATCATTTTGATTTGCTCCCGATACATTAGTATCAAATTGAACAATCCAAGGCTGTGTGGGGCACACCGTAGCTACCATTCGGCTTTTGACTGTAGTAGTCTGTGCGTTGTCTGTCTTCCGCATTTTCGTAGCTGCGGCCACTTCGTTCGTGGTTGAGGCACGACGATCGCTATTCTCCTTCGCAGCCTTGGCAGTGCTCTCTGCAAGCTTGCTTAGCAGCTTCATTGCTGCACGGTGCTCGCTACGAGCTTGCTTAGCAGCTTTAGGGTGGAGGGGGGGGGGGGCTCATGTCTTCTAACAAATGGGTTAGCATGCGGTCCACTTTGACACTCTCCGTCAAGATGTCATCCGCTTAGATGCCGGCTCAATCGTTGCCGTCGCCTGCGCTAGACGGATATCCACTGATTGTGAATCCTCACGAGCAGCACCGCAGGAGGCGGATCATGACAACGTGCAGGCGTCGGAGACAGCGCGCTGGCGGGCAGGCTTCCCGGTAGAGGAGACACGCGCAGCGACTGACAGTGTGGGCGACGGCGACGGTGGGTTGGCTTGCATGGCTAACTGGACTGGTATCTCCTTGATCGATTCTCGAGCTAGCTTGATTTAGGGGCGGGTCGCAGCTCTTCTCTTTTTGGCTCTTTTCTAACTGATAAAGAGGAGGTCGGGTCGGAACTCATTTTCTCAGGTCCCTTGAGAAATTCAGTGCTGAGCTCGTTGTGAGTTTAGCTTTGAGCTGTGAAGCAGGTCGACGGAGACGCTGGGGAGGAAACTTTGCGGAGAGTCTCTTACTACGACGGCAGACAGCTCTGACGAACGCATCGAGTGGGGTGACGCTCTCATTGAGTCACGCAAATTGAGGCCGCAGCACAAGCCAATGTTGCGCCGTCCGCGTTCATGACAGAAGAGATGACTAGGGTGGTTATCAACAATTTGTTCATTCGAACGGCAGCCAAATATTTACCTGAAGGTGAATACCCCGTTCGAGTCGTTGCAAACTTTAAAGGAAAGTTGCGAAGACTGAGCGGCTCGGAGGTGACAATGATTATGGGTCTACCGGATACCAAGTTTGGTTGAATGGCTCCATATCTTGATCTGATCGTTGGTATGCCGATTCAAGTATCTCAAAACGTGCGAGCAGAAAAAAATGGTGGCTAATGGAACTGTAGGGCACCTGGAAGCTATACTTTACCATCCAGATACAGAATTTCGGTTAGTTCATGACAGTGTTGCTGACATTACAGTGAAAGTCCCCAACATGCCTCCACCAGCTGTGTTAGTGCGAATCGACCGAAGTTCTTCTGCAATTGCAATGCACGGCTGTCCCCACGCAAACCTGTTCCTTCTTTTTTTGAGTCTCAAGCCTACGGCGCATGTGATATAGCACTACCGGGATCTGTTGGTGGGGTTATCCGCTCACTTTCGCTTCGAATACAGCAGTTTCCGTTTGTTTGTGCGGTATCATCAACCGTTTATAAAGTCCAAGGTGAAACCTTAGATTCGATGGTAGTCACTGAGTGGCGGTCGAAGAGGGCTGCTGCAAATAAAAGAGAGCAACCGTACCTTCTTGTGTCGCGAGTGACAACCAGAGAAGCATTTATAACTTTACAGCCACTAACCAGTGATATCATGAGTTGGGCTCATCCTTCGCAAGCGGCGCTGGGATGAAGAAGACCGGCTAGAACTTCTTAGCTGTTAAACAATTCAAAGACTACAGCAGCCGTCGGAAAGATAACTTCAGTTAACTCGGATAATATGATGAATGAG
>JAIKVD010000799.1:0-14908 GCA_024679075.1 Phytophthora uliginosa
TGCCCGGCATGGTGGGCGGCATGCTGCGCCACCTGCGCTCGCTGCGCCTGCTCACGCGCGACTACGGCTGGATCCACACGCTGCTCGAGGAGGCCGAGAACGAGCGCATGCACCTGCTCATCTTCATGAACATCAAGCAGCCCGGCTACTTGTTCCGCGCGCTCGTGGTGGGCGCGCAGGGCGTCTTCTTCAACGGCTTCTTCCTCACCTACTTGGTCTCGCCCAAGACGTGCCACCGCTTCGTGGGCTACCTCGAGGAGGAGGCCGTCAAGACGTACTCGTGTCTGCTGCAGGACATCGAGGACGGCCACCTGGACGCCTGGAAGGAGCGCAAGGCGCCGCTCATCGCGCAGACGTACTACAAGCTGCCGGAGGACGCGACCGTGTACGACATGGTCAAGTGCGTGCGCGCGGACGAGGCCAACCACCGCGACGTGAACCACGCGTTCGCCAATCTGGACCAGAAGAAGGGCGTCAGTCCGTTCGTCTACAGTCACCACTAAAAGAGGCTACACCAGGCTCGTCACATTTTTGGTCGTGTACTACGAGCACACAAATGTCAAAATCAGAGTACACTCTACTGATTGGCTCCGCATCATACTCGGGTTTTGGCACTGGCAACTTGCATGTTAGGTGAGCGTGCGTTGAGACAGCCATGGGTGGACAGACTGCCCGTCGTCTCCCAACCTTCTCTCTCGAGCTCCAGTTCTGAATCCGTCTTTCAATATCAAGAGCCAAACACAGACACTGTCGATATGCTGACGATGCAGCCGATGCTTCGTCGTCAAGCTCTAGGGGCGGCGAAGTCCCAGCACTCGCTGTTCCCAGCGATCCGAGCTTCGATGAACTTCTTCTCCACTGGCGCCGTCTCCACTACGCCGACGACAAACGCTGCAGAAAAGGAGAAGAGCAAGAGCTGCCCCGAACCCGCCGACGCCTTCAGCGAACCTGCGTACAAGGCGCACTTCCTCGAATCCAAGAACGTCCACCCGCTTCACCCGACGACCAAGAACGGAGAGCCTGTGTGGGACAACCCGATCAACCACGCGGTGTACGACCTAGACAAGATCTCCGACGTGCAGCAGACGCACCACCCTGTAGTCACCATGAGCGAACGAGCGGTTTACCACGCTATCAAGACGCTGCGTGTGGGCTTTGACAAGGTCTCCGGGTATCGGGGTCCTGGTGGTGCCATGACCGAGAGAGATTGGCTTCACCGCTGCCTGTTTCTCGAGTCCGTCGCTGGTGTCCCCGGAATGGTGGGCGGGATGTTGCGGCACTTGCGTTCACTACGCCGCATGAAGCGGGACTACGGTTGGATCCACACACTGCTCGAAGAAGCTGAGAACGAGCGCATGCACTTGCTGATCTTCATGAACCTGAAGCAGCCAGGCTGGTTCTTCCGGGCTCTCGTGATCGGGGCGCAAGGGGTCTTTTTCAACGGCTTCTTCCTTACGTATCTGGTGTCGCCAAAGACTTGCCACCGCTTTGTCGGGTACCTCGAAGAAGAGGCCGTGAAGACTTACACCTGCCTGCTGCAGGACATTGAAGAGGGCCACCTGGACGTGTGGAAGCAGAAGAAGGCCCCGCTCATTGCCCAAACGTACTACAAGCTGCCGGCGGGATCCAACATCTACGACATGATCAAGTGCATCCGTGCGGACGAGTGCAACCACCGTGATGTGAACCACACGTTCGCCGATCTGGACCAAAACAAGGGAATCAGCCCATTCGTTTCCAACCACCACTGAGTTGTGTTGACTGGCAAGCAGCTTGGTAAAAAGGATCGTGTTGCAGAAGGATTTTTTTTATATAAATTGCTCAGGAGCAGTTTTAAGCGTAGATATTAATATATAAATTCATTATGCTTTTGACATGTGAGCATGCGAATTCTGCGTTTTGCCAAATTACATTGAAAAATTGATTGAGATCTGCTGTCGCGCTACAATATTAATACTAATTGTTCAATGTTGACATTGAATTGTTCATACTCTATATCGTTTGTATAATATACAAACGAGACAACGCAAAACGAAAAGATACCAAGGCATTAAACCTAATTTTTGAGTTAGCTAGTGCATTCGAAAGAGCTCGTTGCGAGCTTTCGATTGATATTTTTGTTATAGTGAAAACTTGAGTTCCCGCCAAGATATGAGCGTTTGAAAATTTGAAATTTTAAATTTCTGTTAAGTTCGGATTTGTTTTATTGGCTTACAAGGGGTAAAGTTTTAATATGCAAACGATTCTAGCCAATAACGCACCGAACACCTTCAAATTTGGTGATAAAGATAAGTTTGCATGACCAGAGAACTTCCATAAATAGCCATATGGTACTATCATTTAAGTACGGGCTCGCACACTTGAGCCAAGATTTCTCGTCGTCTACTGCTCAGTTTGCATTACCCCGTGCCTTCATAGAATCACGTTTTGATAGAGCATCGTCCGCTAACAGTCATTGCAGCAGCAACACTGCTTTATCGCCGCTAAAGCCCCGCGCATGGCGTGAGTCCACTTCCGAGTGGGTTAAATGTTTGATTGGTCGTAGCAAAAAACCTCAAAATGGTGGATAAGTCTCTTTTCGTTTTGCGTTGTCTCATATGGACCAGTACTACAAATAGGCTCTGACATAATAATACATTTGACAAGTAACTTTCTTATTCAATTCAACACAATAACATCATTGATGACAATAATTGTTTAACAACTATTATTGCTGTAATTGTTTATACCAATTTCTCGATGTTTTTTTGCAATTTAATTTGTCATCACAACGCTGGTGACTCGGAAGCCTCGTGCCTTAGCTGCGAACATTGGCACCAAGTGTACCTTGCCGCTGGCGACACCTACCAGCGCTCAAATCGTGGTGCTGCAGGGCCGTTATCCATAAAGCACAGCATTGCTTCATTCCTGACATGTCTTTGGCCAGGTGTTACAACAAGTGACTTGGCCTGGCGCTCTTCATGGGGAAAATATCCGCCGCCTGAAGTGCGCAGCTATCCTGTCGTATACATCCTGCAGCCGAAGTGAATCAGCATCCAATGCCCAAACCACTACGCTGCCTGAAGACTTGCAGCCATTTTCAAAACCGTTCTATAACGGCCATTCGCCCCCCCACGCACGCATCTTTCTGGTCGCGACCGTTGAAACGTGCAATAAGGACTCGAGGCCTTCACTTTCAATTGTGCTCTGAGCGCGTGGTGCCACTTTCGAGTTTAAACGCTTTGCTCGACAAGCATGACGACAGACACCAACCCAGCGTCGCCCAGCACCGCCACGTCCTATGAGACTCTGGCCAGCGGCAAGGCCAAGCCCGAAGACATCGCCCTGCCCGTGGTCGACACGTTGACTATGACCAAGAACCCATGCATTCTAAGCTGGAAGAACCTCTCGTACACGGTCGAGACCAAGAAGACGGAGCGATGTCCCAGTGGCAAGAAAACCATCCTCACCAACGTCAGCGGACGTTGTGCCCCCGGTGAACTCACCGCCGTCATGGGGCCCTCCGGATGTGGCAAGACCACGCTGCTCGACATCCTCGCAGACCGCATCAGTTCGGGTACCATCGAGGGCGATATCTCGCTCAACGGGGAAGCCCGCAACGTGAAAACGTTCCGCGCAGTGTCGAGCTACGTGGCCCAGGAAGACTCGCTGCTAGGCTCGTTCACAGTGCTGGAGACGCTGGAAATGGCGGCGAGACTGAGTCTGCCCAACTCCGTGACCCACGACGAAATCGTCGAGCGGGTCCAGTCCGTCATCGACGAGATGGGGCTCAGAGTCTGCGAGCACACGTTAATCGGCGACATGTTCCGCAAGGGCATTTCCGGAGGCCAGAAGCGCCGACTGAGCATCGCCATCGAGTTGTTGTCGGAGCCGTCGATCTTGTTGCTGGATGAACCGACGTCGGGACTCGACTCAGCGTCGACGCACAACGTCATGCAGTTCGTGTCTAGACTCTGCAAGGAGAACAAGACGGTCATCTGCACCATCCACCAGCCTTCATCGCTCGTGTACGAGATGTTCACGAACGTCGTGATCCTTACGGCCGGTGAGACCGTCTACTTCGGCCCCCGTGAGCACATTATCGACCACTTCTCCGCAGCAGGCTACTCGTGTCCGATGTACATGAACCCGGCCGAGTACGTCATCAGTCTGGTGAACTCGGACTTCGAAGGCCACGCCGACATCAAGCGCCTCGTCACCAGTTTCAGCAGCAGCGCGATCGCTAACAACATCGCGCAGAAGATGGACGCGGATGCCGCAAGTGTACACAACGCAGCGCCGGTTGTCCCCGTCAAGCCTTCAGCGGTTCGTCAGTTCTTCGTGCTCATGCAGCGCAACTCGCTCAATAACGTCCGCAATCCAGGCATCTACTGGGTGCGGTTGGCCATGTACACGATGCTGGCCTTCATGGTCGGCACCATGTATCTCTCCACCAACGACGCTATCTCCGAGGAAGACATGATCCCGCTACTCTTCTACGTGCAAGCGTTCCTGGTCTTCATGTCGGTGGCTGTGCTGCCGTTCTTCATCGAGCAGCGAGCGGTGTTCCTGCGTGAGCGTGTGAACAGCGGCCTCAACGTCTTCAGCTTTGCGATCTCCAACTTCATCGCGACACTACCGGGAATCTTCGTGATTGCGCTCGTGTCGACTCTGCTGGTCGTGTTGCTGTCGGGCCTCCACGGGTTCTGGTACTTCCTGCTCAACCTGTTCCTGTCGCTGGTGGTGGCGGAGTCGTTGATGCACGTCATCGGAGCTGCCGTACCGCACTACATCATCGGCATCGCCCTGGGCGCCGGCATCTACGGCATGTTCATGTTGTGCGAGGGTTTCATGGTGCCGAAGGCGACTATCCCGGATTACTGGATCTGGGCGTATTACATCGCCTTCCACACGTACTCGTTCCAGTCGTTCGTGTACGAGCACTTCGTCCACGTCAACACCCCCACGGCCAAGGCCATCCTGGAGCGACTGAACCTGGAGGACGTCGACACGCCACAGAACATGATCATTCTTGGCTGCTACGCAATTGGGCTGGAGCTCATCTTCACCTTCATCCTCTACAAGTTCCACACCGGCCGTCGGTAAAGTAAGATGCACATCATGACGATACCACATACTTCGAAGTGCATAAACATCAAAGCATGCAAGCAATGATCCTCATTCAGACGCTTTTAGTCCTCGATACACTGCATTCGGTCCGTCACGCGCGCTTATCGTTAGACGTTGGATGTCGTAACTTTCGGTACTCTCGCGTGAACAGAATTGAGGGAATCAACTGTTCCCAGACTCAACTCAAGGTGATGATAGTCTTATCCGAAGCTAAAGCTAGCCACGATTTCCATTATTTATCTAGCAGTGCAAGGAGCAGATCACGACTTCACTTCAAGCAAACCGACTGAGTGACTAAATGGAGGACGATGCTGGAGTCGTGGTGCCTGCTGCCGTCTCCGTCCAAGTTGGGCTGCCGACATTGAACCTTGCTGCGACGCACAGACCTACAAAGAGCAGCACCAGCTTGGCTGGCAAACCGCTTCGTGTGACGACCAACCCGTGCACTTTGAGCTGGAGCGATCTGTGCTACACCGTCGACACGAAAAAGAAGACGCCAAAGCACCCTGACGGGAAGAAGACCATCCTCACCAATGTCGCTGGCCGATGTGCGCCGGGCGAGCTCACCGCCGTCATGGGGCCGTCTGGGTCAGGGAAAACGACGCTGCTCGACATCCTTGCCGACCGCATCAGCTCCGGTACCATTCGAGGCGACATCGCTCTCAACGGGGAGACTCGAAACCTCACGACATTCCGAGCCGTGTCGAGCTACGTCGCGCAAGAAGACTCGCTGCTAGGCTCGTTCACAGTGCTGGAGACGCTGGAGATGGCAGCCAAGCTGAGCTTGCCGAATTCGGTCACACACCGCGAAGTAGTTGAGCGAGTGCAAACTGTGATCGACGAGATGGGACTGAGAGTCTGTGAGCACACAATGGTGGGGGACATTTTCCGGAAGGGCATCTCCGGTGGCCAAAAGAGGCGACTGAGCATCGCCATCGAGTTACTGTCAGAGCTGTCGATCTTGTTGCTGGATGAACCAACGTCGGGTCTGGACTCAGCATCGACCTACAACGTCATGAAGTTCGTGTCTAGACTGTGCAAGGAGAACATGACGGTCATCTGCACCATCCACCAGCCTTCATCGCTCGTGTACAACATGTTCACGAACGTTGTGATCCTCACTGCTGGCCAGACGGTCTACTTCGGTCCTCGAGTTGATATGTTGCCGCACTTCGCGTCGTTGGGCTATGTGTGTCCCGAACACGAAGACCCAGCCGAGCACTACATCAGTATTGCCAACACAGACTTCGAAGGCCATGGCGATATTCCTCTTCTAGTGTCTGGATATGCTGCCAGCTCTGTAGCTGCTCGCATCCGAGATGCCATCCAAACGGATTCAACGAGCTTGCACACGGCCAGAGCTATCGAACGCGTGCCGAACTCCCCTATGCGGCAATTGATCGTCCTGCTGCAGCGCAACTCGCTCGATAACATCCGCAACCCCGGCGTCTTCTGGGTTCGTCTTGTCATGTACACGGCGCTGTCGTTCATGATGGGGACGATGTTCCTGTCGACCAACAAGCGCATCATGCCTCGAGATGTGGTGTATCTCCTGACCTACGCCAACTGCTTCCTGGTCTTCATGTCCATCGCGGTGCTGCCCTTTTTCATCGAGCAACGCGCTGTGTTCCTCCGGGAACGCACCAACAGCAATCTGAACGTGTTGACCTACGTGGTGGCCAACTTCTTAGGCGCGTTACCTGGAATCTTCCTTATCGCGCTGAGCTCGACGCTGCTCGTAGGATACCTAGCGGACCTCAACTCGTACGGCATGTTCCTGCTGATCGTCTTCCTGTCTCTGGTGGTGGCCGAGAGCTTGATGCACCTCGTAGCGGCATGTGTATCGCACTTTATCATCGGCATGGCCATTGGCGCCGCCCTCTTCGGCTGGTTCATCCTGTGCATGGGCTTGTTCGTGCCGCGTCCGGCGATTCCGGACTACTGGATTTGGGGTCACTACCTCGGCTTCCTGTCCTACGGCTTCGAGGCGCTGATGCACAATCAGTTCCAGCATGACACTTCAGAGGAAGCTCAGCGGCTGCTTACCAAGTTCGGCATGCAGGATGCTGACATCGGTCGTGACCTCGCGGTCGTGGCAGCTAATGCGATAGCTTTCGAGATTCTTTTCACTTGCGTCTTGTACAAGTTCCACACAGGACGACGGTGAAGCTCGAATGCATTTGCATTTTATCCTATTTCTTTGTTACTTTAGTTCTAGTGTCGAGCTCTCAGTGCGATAGCTGGTCGAAAATAGACAACAATTAGAGACCGCTCTACCGAATTCCTTGATGAGTTGTGCCCTCCTAAAATTTCACCCATGAGTTGTTATTCAGTATTTACAGGCGTGATTTCAGTCGCAAGATTTTTGAGGCTCGTGATGTGGAGGGCGTGGAGAGGAGCGTGGAAGACACCTAGCTGGAACTGGAATACGCGAAGAAGAAGAAGCTGCTTTATATTACGGAGTTCATGCTGTTGATTAACTGCGTGGAAGTCATCGTATCGTCCCCATTATCTTCTGTGAGCCCACCAACACTTGACTTTTCTCATGCTTGGTCCTGACTCATATACAGGGGCGAGTTTAATCGTGATGCATCAACTTTCCAACAGCGTTTACTACTCTCAAAACACCAGCATGAATGATGAACACCTCTGGAAAATCATCGGGAGAATGCTGCTGTACGGGTTCCTGCAACTCGTGTCGCTGGTTGTCCTCTTTATCGTGTTGCACCTTTCTGTGGTGCGTCAGTTGACGTTCGTGCTGTTAAAACAGGGAACAAGCCTACCGGTAGTCCAAGGTTCTATTTTCAGTTTTCATAGAGGCTTCGCTACAGCCCTACGGTAAGAAGATAGCATCACAACGAATAATTGCCGAGTTTTCTCCTGGATCGGGCTACACGTTCAAGTTTGCTTGGCTCCATGGGCACCCTAATACACGTAGAAGGGGTTTGAGCTTGGTGAAATTGGTTGCATAAGCACAGCAAGAGATCAACAGCGCACTCCACAGTTACATCAAGAACGACCACAATGGCGGACTCCGATCTACATGCAATTCTTTCCTTTTACTTCAGTATCATTCTTCTTTCAGCAGTTGAACCAGAGGTCCGCCAATACTGTACAGTATCATATTGCAATATGGACAATATGGACATTGTATGGCGCTATTTTTTTCGACCTCTGAGAAGAACGGAAACCTGCGCGTGTGATCTGATTGTCTGAAAATAAGTGTCCTTATTCGTTTTGCAACGTCCATGTATAAGAAAACAATATTTATAAGAAAGCGAAAATACGATTTTCCATATTATTGTAAAATCGATAATAATTGAAATCAAAAATAGTTGACATACTTGGATAGATAATTAGTACAGTACAATTATGGGTAATAAAATATATACCTAATATACATGTAATGCCTCTCTCGTGAATGCTCTCGGGATTTTATATCCACGCGAGCGTTATATATAATTGTAAAATATTATCGAAGCTATTTCAGGTTTCCCGATCATATTCTGTAAGTTGATTTTTTTGTCCAACGCGGTCTAACTTTGATCTGACCGATTTCCTCGTGTACTGTACGTTGCCTATCTAGCGGCAAACCTTGCAGTGATGTACACCTTCCCAACCGAGTTTACTACTCCCAAATCAACAGTATGGACGACGAAAAGCTGCGCCAAACACTTGGAAACGTCATGCTGTACTGCTTTCTGCAAATCGTCTCGCTGGTGATCCTGTTTGTAGTTCTATGGCAGAAACTGCGGATTTCTGGTCTCTGTCAATTGGCATTTGTACTAGAGAAGCAAGGGGAACAGGTGCAGACCAAACTTGTGTTGTGGGTTTTCTACAATGTCCAAGCCACGTTGCAGCACTTCGGTAAGAAACCCTGTCGTCCGCCCATCCTACAACAAGTTACCTTGTTATTCTAACGAAATGTTTTGGGTTGTGCAGCATCGGACTACACGTTCAAGTTTGCCTGGCTGCACAGCACGCCTGCATGACTGAATAAAATCTGGCCCGCGGACGGCTCCACACTGCTACCACTTGCTCTAAAGCACAACAAGACTAGTTTTTCTTCACCAAAATCTACCGGCTTAACATCATCTATCTATTGTGCACCACGCAAGTACAAATAACCTCCTTCCGAGGTAAGAACGGTCGAAAACATACATATATATCCAGTAGCTGGTGTTACAGTTGGTCGGAAGTTCGGCATCTCATACACACAGAATAAAAAAAAAAAGATTTCTTTTTCGGTCGGTTCAACGTGACAGACCATCGAGACCAGAAAGGCAGGCAACAGCCACAACATTTTGTCATTCTAATCAGCGCTGTGTTCGTCGTGAACCGCGAGCTTGTGGATGGGACTTTACACTTGGGTTGGAAGGATCGCCGATTTTTGGGAGGCTGCCCAGGTCGAGCTCCATGGATTTTACTCTGCCGAGCGCGTCCGTGACTACACTGCCTACAACCAACGGACCAGCATGTTCCGAGCACTCGCGGTGCTACTAATCGTGCCGTGGCCGTGTGTTATCATCACGCTTGTCATTGACATGATACCGCTGCGTCCGCCGGTTGAAGGACCAGACGCGAACTACTTACTCATGGTTCGCACATTCATCGCGTTCTGGATCTCAACTATCGCCATCAGTCAGCAATTCCGCCACTGTGTTTCAAGTGCTTCATTCTCAACCGCCCACATACTGGCCAGTGCTACCTGCACAGCAGCTCCTACGACGAGTGTCTACTATGGACTATCGCGTGTTATCGGCTTCCCATTGCCGTTCGGAATTCTACTCGTATCACCAGTGTGGGTAGCTTTCATGCTGATACCACTTGTCCCGTTCCTCAAAAAAGCATATTACCAGCCTGCAGTGCGGACTCAGATAGCAAACACCCTCAAGTCATGGGTTTCTCAAGAAAGTCTGGTGCTCATTTACCCGACGTTTTTCTACGTATTTACAACTCTCCCCACCAACGCCAAGACGCCGTTCGCGATGCTCCTTCCGATCATGAAGATCATCATGCGCAACGTCATGTCACGCACCGTGGTCCATCTGAGCGACGAAATCCCCGAAATCGTATTGATGAACGTGGAGGTGTTCAACTCGCTGTTCATGTCCTACTGCATGCAGAACTCGCCCTCGATATGGACAACGCTGGGTCTTATTGTGATCGACGGGACCCAAATGATCGCGTCGATGCACGACGTCGAAAAGGTTATCAAGCGCATGCAGATTGTCAAGGAGCAGGTTACCACAGAGCGAGCGCGGCGTATCATGGAGAATCCCACGATCGATCACATTCAGGAGCTGCGCAGAAAGACAATTTTGGGGTACGCCCAAGACATCTTGGAGCGCCACAGTCCCACCCAAACTGCCCTAGTCGTTGCTGCCTCTCCAAGAACGGCGGGATTATCTCTAACCACCGTGCTGCCTTTGGATGCGACGACGAAGCCGGTACACAGAGAGCTTGGAAGTTCGTCCAGCTCTCGGTCCAAACTCATGGGAAGTTTCAGTCTGGGTAAGGTGTTTACGATGCCCAGACCAAAAACTAAAGATGCTGCGAAGGTGACAAAGCTCGAGCTGGACTATACCGTCAATGTCCGAAAAGTGCTGTACATCACGGAGTTCGTCATCTTGCTCAACTACGTCGAGGTCATCGTCCCCATCATTTTCAGTAAGGCCGTCGACGTACCACTCCAATACTTCGTGTCGAGGTTGAGGATAGCTCACTTGGTTTGTCATTGTGTCTAGCGGCGAATCTGATCGTGATGTATCACCTTCCAAATCGAGTCTTCTACTCCCAAATCGCCAACATGGACGACGAAAAGCTGCGCCAAACAATCGGGAACGTCATGCTATACTGCTTCCTACAGATCGTGTCGCTAGTCGTCCTGTTTTACGTACTGTGGCACAGACTTCGACTTTCAGGACTCCGACAATTAGCATTCGTGCTTGAGAAGCAAGGGGAACAAGTGCAGACGAAGCTCGTGTTCTGGGTTTTCTACAATGTGCAAGCCACTTTGCAACACTATGGTAAGTGCTGATGGCAGTCGTGTCGTTTTGATTAATATGTTTTGTTGCGATTGGACACTAAGGCTCAGACTACTCCTTCAAGTTCCCTTGGCTACACAACCCCACAGCATGATGGAATAATGTACGATGGATGCTAATGAGATTGAACCTTGCAGTAGCTATTTACACAGCAGCAGCAACGATTCGACAATCCTTCGCTTTCTGTTGAACGGTTTCCCAGGACAAAATTGTCCACAGTAACTTGTGTGAGTCTCACACGAAGTATGAAATTAGTCTATAACTCGAGTAAAAAATAGTGACCACCGATCCCTCAGAAAGTTTTCCCTTCGTCCCTTGCCACTTCGCCCGTGGAATCGTTCAGAATGGGATTTTGGAATGGGATTGCTAGACTCACCGATTTCTGGGAGGCAGCTCAGGTGGAACTTCACGGCTGCTATTCGGTCAAGCGCGTCCGTGACTACGTCGACTACAGCAGACGAACTAGCATTTTCCGAGCACTTTTGGTGGCGGCAGTCATGCCATGGCCGTGTGTTATCATCACCATTCTTGTCGACTTGACCCCGTTGCGGTCACCGGCTGAGGGTCTCCACGCCAACTATGAGTTTGTCGTCCGAGTTTTTCTCTCCTTCTTGGTCGCAAGTGTCGCCGTGAATCTGCAATTCCGGCATAATATGCCGAGTGCTCCGCTGTCAAACCAACGAGTTGTTGTCACAAGCGCCATCACTGCTGCTCAAACTACTGGCGCGCTCTACGGACTATCTCGAGTTGTGGGTTTTCCGTTACCCTTTGGAATTATTACAGTCTCCCCCGCGTGGGTCGCTTTCCTTTTGATTCCTCTCGCTTCATTCCTGAGAAAAGCTCGAACGGATCCAGAGCTATGGCCACTTGTGCTGAACTCTCTAAAAGTTTGGGTGTGTCAAGAAACTCTCGTGGTGATCTACCCCACGTACTTCTACATCTTCACTACGCTGCCACAAAACGCGAAAACTCCTTTTGCTATGCTTCTTCCCATCATCAAAATGGTGCTGCGTAACATCATGTCACGCACCGTAGTCCACTTGAACGACGAGATCCCGGAGGTGGTCCTCATGAACGTCGAGGTCTTCAACTCGCTGTTCATGTCGTATTGTATGCAGAACACGCCGTCACTATGGACCACACTGAGTCTTATTGCCATTGATGGTGCTCAAATGATTGCGTCGATGCACGACGTCGGAAAATGTATTAAGCGCATGCAGATCGTGAAGGACCGTGTGAACGCCGAGCACATTCGACAGATTCTTGCTCGTTCCGCACTCGGGCAGATGCCAGAATTGCGCCGAAGCACCATCCTAGGGTACGCCGAGGAGATTTTGGAGCGCCACTGCTCGCAACAGATAGCAGAAATTAACACGGCTTCTCCTAGAATCGAGGGTCCATCCTCAACCGAAGTGCTGCCATTCAATGCGGTGCTCCAACCAAGCAAGGAAGTGCTCAGGAAACTTGGAAAATCACCAAGTGTACTTTTGGGGCCAATGGCAAGCGGAAGTTTCAGTGTGCAGTGTGCACAAGGTTTTTCCTTCTCCCGATGCAGACGTAAACGTCACGAATCTCGAGCTACAATACGCGCTGAATGTTCGGAAAGTGTTATACATCACGGAGTTTGTCATCTTAATCAACTACGTCGAAGTCATCGTGCCCATCATATTCTGTAAGTTACCCTGACTGAAATCGTTGACAGTTCTTTCCTGCGCTCACCAGTGTTTTCTACTGGTCCTACTGCGCAGCAGCGAATCTATGTATCACCTGCCAAATCGAGTTTACAACTCCCAAATCGACAGCGACGAAAAGCTACGACAAACAATCGGGAACGTGATGCTGTACTGCTTTCTGCAGCTCGTGTCGCTGGTTATTTTGTTTTTCGTGATATGGCACCGACTGCAGATTTCAGGGCTCCGCCAATTGGCGTTTGTGCTAGAGAAGCAAGCGGAGCAAGTGCAGACGAAGCTCGTGTTGTGGGTTTTCTACAACGTACAAGCTACACTAGAACACAACACTTCGGTAAGCATTGGTATTATTCTATTGTCTGCCTGTTCTAGCTGACCTTGTAGTGATGCAGCCTCCGACTACACGTTCAAGTTTGCGTGGCTGCACAGCTCTACAACGTGATATGAGTGGTGATTTAACTTCGTTAGATGCAGATTTTGTAAACCGAATGTCGGCTAAAGTCATGTTTCTTTATCTATCCATAGATTGCTGGGAATGGTGACAGATGCAAATATATATGCGTGCCCCCTTCCAACTAAAGATCTTGATCTAACACGTCGTTTCCAGCTCGCTCAGCGCAATGCTATCGTTGCCATCACGAGTGTCACCTACGTTTCGGGCAGTGTCGAGTTACGTAGCGCAAGAAGATTCGATTCTGGGCTCATTCACAGTGTTGGAGACGCTGGTGATGGCGGCAAGGCTGATGATGCCGAGCAGTGTGCCGGGTCTCACTGTAACCAAGCGCGTCCAGAGCATTATTGATGTTATGGGCCTTCGAGTGTGTGAGAACACGATGGTGGGCGATGTTTTCCACAAAGGAATCTCGGGAGGCCAGAAGCGCCGGCTTAGTATTGGGATTGAGATGCTGTCGGACCCGTCGATTATTCTACTGGACGAGCCAACGTCGGGACTTGACTCTGCTTCGACATTCAATGTGGTCAAGCTCATCTCACGCCTGAGCAAGGAAGGGAGGACGGTCATCTGTACAATCCACCAGCCGTCGTCACTCGTCTACGAAATGTTCACGAATGTGGTGATCCTCACGGCCGGCCAGACCGTCTACTTCGGTCCACGCACGAAAATTACCAGTCATTTCTCATCTTTAGGCTACAACTGCCCTCAACATCAAGACCCAGCCGAGTACTTCATCGATCTCGCGAACACGGATTTCGAAGGCCACGGCGACATCGTCCAGCTTATCAACGGATACGGTTCCAGCGCGGTCGCCGTTCGCATTCTCAATGCCATTCGGGCCGACGCCACGGGCAGCCACGCTATCAAATCCATGTTGCTCACCACCCCGTCACCACTACAGCAATTCCTGGTGCTGCTGCACCGAAACTTGCTGAACAGCGTCCGCAACCCTGGAATCTACTGGGTCCGACTGGTGACCTACACGACACTGTCTTCCACGGTCGGAACCATGTATCTGTCCTCGAACCCGAAGATCGTCGCCACAGACATCGTGATGCTCATTACGTACGTCAACATCTACCTCGTCTTCCTATCCATCGCCGTGTTGCCCTTTTTCATCGAGCAGCGCGCTGTGTTTCTGCGGGAACGGACCAACAGCGGACTCAACGTGGGCAGCTACGTGGTGGCCAACTTTCTCGGTGCAGTACCGGGCATCTTCCTCATCGCACTGAGCTCAACGCTTCTCGTCGGGTGTTTGGCCGGGCTGAACTCCTACGGCGTGTTCCTCCTCGTGGTGTTTCTCTCGCTTATGGTAGCCGAGAACCTCATTTCAGCTCTTGTGCCGCAATTTATCATGGGAATGGCCTTGGGCGCTGCGATTTTCGGGTGGTTCATCCTGGTCATGGGGTTGTTTGTGCCGGGCCACGCCATGCCGGGATACTGGCGCTGGGCGCATCGACTGGGATTTCTGTCCTACAGCTTCGAGGCGCTGCTCTTCAACCAATTCGGCGACGATTCGACCCCCGCGGGCCTGGCCGTGCGGGCCAAGTACATCCCGGACAAAGTGCACGTCGGTCGCGACGTGGCCGTGCTGGCGGGCAACCGGCCGC
>JAIKVD010000800.1:0-14905 GCA_024679075.1 Phytophthora uliginosa
TCTACCCGCTATGGCGTGCGTTAGGAAGTATAGCGTGTGATTAATTGCTAAAAAGAATGACGCTAAAATTAATAGGGTTAAAGCGATGCAACAATTAATGCAAGCCAGTGGCGCTACCGCTAGAAGTGCGCGCAGAATGCGGGCGAATCCCTGCGCGAGGCGGCGCCATCCAGGCGTCGTACATGATCATCCGCCGCTTCGTGTCCATCTTCACGTCGGTGCCGTCGGTGCTGCCATGCTTGCACGGGTCGGAGCCCAATATGGTGCCCGCGGCTCTGGTCATCCTCGGTATGATCTCGATCCTGCCGCTGCCACTCGTAGTCCGCCTCTGGGACGACCTCGGCGAGAGTCGCCAAGTCCGGGGGTGGTCACAGAACCTGTGTATTTTAATGCACCGAGAAACTAGATTGAAATCTGGATAACAGAAGTGGGGGCGGTTTCTGTATATACTGTCCTTGCTACCAGCTCAGGCTTCCAATGACTGTTTGCGTTGGAGGGAGTTCATTTACGGGTGTGTACTAACACGACCAATACAAATCTCAAGTCATTTTCATGACCTTCACTCTCTACCAGCATTCAGTTAGTATAAGATTTTGTATTGGGATGGGGTGGCCGTAAGTTGTGACCACCTCGCCCAAGAAATGCAAAAACGCGAGCGTTAATACATGTCAGCTCTTTCGTACCGTGTTCTGGTACTCGTGTCAAAACCCACCGCGTAATATGTAAAATTGACAGAGTTATGAAAAAACCGCGTAATATTATTACGCGGTGCGATTTTGGCACGTGTACCAGATCACGGTGCAAAAGAGCTGACACGTGTTAACGCTCTTGTTTTTGCAACAAAAAAACTAGCTAAAAATTCCCATTTTAGCTAGTTTTTTTAAAAAGTGTTTTTTACATAAAACCTCAGATCAAGTGTCTCAGGTTTTTCAGGCAAAGTGGTTTTGCCGCAAATCGTTACCAAGCAAAGAGGCATCCATAATCTTGACGATTTAGGACAACCTCTCCCAAAGGATTCAAGATTAATATTAGACAGGTTTCGGAAGCGACAAGCAACCTTTTTCATGTTCCGTGCCTTGCCTCCTACCACTCAAGTTTTTAGGTGCACAGGGATAGGTAAACCGATTTGCCTGGGAAAGTTTTACCGATATGCCACTTTGCTTGAAAAACGCACCTTTTCCGCCCCGAATAAAGTTGCGCGACTGATCACAGCGCCACTTTGGTTGGAAAATGTGCCATTCTGGGTGGGAAAAGGACCTTTTCCCACAGAGACAACCCAGAACCAAATGATATTAATGTGCCATTTAGAGTTATCGAGATAATCGCGTTCAAAGTTGGGCCATCGGTTTTCGTACTTATATGAAGTTTTGAGAAAAAGGCGGATTTGTGTTTTGAAAACGGTCACTAAAGTGATCTCACTCAAAAAGAAAAAGACACCAGCTCAACCAGATACCAGTCACCCGATGGCAGAGCAGCTCTCGCTTCCGTTGTCAGCCTCGGTGACGCACAACAGCCATCTGCTAGCGACACTCTCTCTTAGCGCGTCAGTCTCAGGCGTCACCCCATTCAGTGGGTCTACCGAAGCTGGCATTCAGCTAGCGCAAGACTCCGCCGAGGCTGACATCAGCACCGGCGACGAGAATGAAGAAGACGGCAGCAAGGAGGATATCTTGAGGGGGCAAACAAATTGTTACTAATGGACTAGTAGTCACTATTTTGAATTTGATGACGAATCCGGAATTTTGAACATGTTCCGCTCTGAATTTGAGGAAACGGACGTCACCATTGGCTCCGGCGCACAAATTTACGTCTAAACAGCCAATAAAAAAATTCGATTTTCGGTCTGGGACGGGAGATAATTTTTTCGCCAAGTCGGATTTCGGTTCTAGAAGACGTGCGGGGGCTCAAAAGGAAGAGGAGACGTCCCGCAAATCGCGATTCGTACTTAGGTTCATTAGTATTGTTTTGTATGACGTTTTCTCAGAGGCGTAAAAGTATGAGAGACTCTGCGGCGTCGCATCGCGTGCAGCTCGCGCCTTCGCGCCCTATTTGTGCGAGCTGGACCGCTGCCTCGGGCGATTTTATTCTTGAAGCTGCATTTCTACCCTGGCGGTACCGGTACCTTCGCCGCAGGAAGCTTGAAGCCGGGCATACGATTGATGACCCCGTGACGGCGTCACTGACGCCGACACTGCAGCCAAGCCCAATACATACATAGTGCCATCCGAAAAAGACGCAAAATGTCGAGCTTGCAAAATGGCCATGCCTGCGTAAAATACTGGGCTTTCCACATTGGGCTCCGAACTCCGAACTTCGAAGCACGAGATGACCACGGCGATTGTGATCAGAATGCGCTCACCAACAATGCCAGCATTGCAGGAGCTCTGAAGAATGCATAGTACATGCAACAGAGGTAACCCGCTCGTCTGCTATCGTATCAACGAGTTGTTGGCAACGCTACAGTACCAACTAGGTCAACCCGTAAGTTTGACAGCGCGCCTGGTTCAGTTGATCACAGCGCTGAGAATCCCCCCGCTTGCCATCGAACTTCGATCCGAAGCCAAGCCTTCTCTTGGTGCACCATCGGGTCCCGAAATCGGGAAGATCGGGAGGTGCGTGCTGCGAGCATAAACGCGAAGAGCAGTCACGCCTACAGTACACTTTAATTGCAAGGCCCATTTTAATCTCGAGCAAAAATGAATGGCGCAACAGGAGGTGATTCCTGCCCGATTTTTCTGCTACTGTACAGTATGAACCTATCCTAAGCGGCGTGGAATGGCGTGGCTCCGCTGAATGGCACTTGCCTTCACGATGGCTTGACTCTAACTCTGTAGAGACTCTCGCAGACTTACGGGAAGTGTTTGCTCAGATGATTGAGCCACGCGCTCAAGCGAGGGCACAAGTCGTCCGTCTTCATCCGCGGGCCGCGGTGTCTACGCGCGCTGCATGACAGACAGGCGTTTGCTAGGCTTTCTCGTGGGATCTTGCTGCAGCTCCCATCTCGACGTGTATGCTTGGGAGCGCTTCGACAATCGACAGGTCTCAGCACCAACCACGCTCCTGCCTGGGGCAGTCGTTCGAAAGCTCTCAGTTTGGAATTGGTCTCCTGACGCTCAAGTCTCCGTCCCTGCAAACTCCGGATCATCGCACCATGTTCGGGCTCACGTTTTCGCGCTGGTACCTGTTCGGCGCTGCCTTCGTCGTGCAGTTCTGCATTGGCTGCATCTACGCCTGGTCGGTGCTCAACCACCCCATCGACTTGGCCTTGTACGGCGATGCCAAGAAGGGTCGTGCTGTGAACGCCTTCTACATTGCCATCGGTGTTTTCGGTGTCGCCACGTCCACCCTGGGCCCCACGATCGAGCGCAAGGGACCCAAGTGGGCCGTCTTCATTGGCACGGTGCTATACATGATCGGCCACATCGTCACGGCCCTCGGCTGCCACTACAAGTCCATTGCGTGGATCTACATCGGCTACGGCGTTATCACTGCTATTGGCATGGGTATGTGCTATATTTCGCCGGTGTCGACGCTGCAGAAGTGGTTCCCCGACTACCGCGGCACCGCCGCTGGTTTTGCCGTTGCCGGCTACGGCGCGGGCTCCGTCGTGTGGAGCAAGGTGTATCTGCCTACTATTGATGCTGTCGGCCTTGCCTGGATGTTTGTCCTGCTCGGTGCTATCATGAGTGCAGCTATGCTCGCTTCGGCCCTGATCCTCCGAGTGCCACCGGCAGACTTCACCGTCCACGGTCTTAACATCCACGGTGACCGTGTCGACGAGAGCGAGGCTCTGGAGGAGAAGCTTGGCGACGCCTACAAGGCTGTGCAGACGCCGAAGGATGAGGACGCTGTGGAAAAGTCTCCGATCAAGCAGCTGACCCTGAAGCAGGCCATCTTGACGCCCGACTACATCATCATGTACATCATATTCTTCGCGAACCAGCTCTTCGGCGTCATTGTGCTGTCGCGCCTCTCAGGCATGTGCACCGACATTTTCAACAAGAGCGCCGGAACGGCTTCCGATATCGTGTCAATTAACAGTGCGTTCAACTGCTGCGGTCGGCTCGCCTTCCCGGCCATTTCGGACTTCCTCATCCGCTACCTCAAATTTGAGAAGACGTTCGCGCGCAAGGTGCTGTACTATTTCACCCTCGGTGCCCAGGTTATCGTTCTGGGCTCGTTGCCCACGGTTATCCGTCACAACAGCTACACGGTCTTCGTGACCGAGATTTTCGTGCTCACGTGCAGCTACGGTGGAGGCTTCGGCACTATCCCTGCGTTCGTCACGGACATGTTCGGCGCGTACAACATTGGCCCCATGCACGGCATCATCCTGACGGCTATGGCTATTGGTGGCGTTGCGGGTGGCCTCAGCTTCAACCACTTTTTCAACAGCAAGGTGGCCGACGGCATGTCCGTCGGTGAGGCATACATCGACAACATCCAGGTCATCTTCGTTATTGTCTGCATTGGTTTCCTGGTGCTCTTTCTTGTGCGCACGAACGCCAAGGACCGGTTCGAGCCGGGTTACCACTACTCTGTGTGCGGCAAGCGTGTCATCAGCATTCCCCCTAAGGAGAAGGATGTGATGAAGCAGCAGGAGGCTGAAGCTGAGGCTGCGGCCGAGAAGCTGCCCGAAACCGCTGTCTAAGTAAGTAGTATCCGAAAGCGTAAGTAAAGTTAAATAATACGATGTGCTTTCACATTTTTAATCACTCAAAGGTCCAAACAGTGCAACGGCAAGGTCTACGTAGCACTAGTACTTCTATTTGGCAAGCGGCCCCAAAGCGCTTTAGCGACGCGCACATACAGTACATGTATACAGCGGCGGGTTTGCTGTACATGTACGAATTCACAAATCTGCATGATGTATTGTACATTGTATTGAGAGAAGCAACGACAGACAAGGCCTGGCTGCAGCTCGTATGGTGCTGTCCAACAGTCAAAAGTCTTGATTCTTCAAGACCAAATGGTAAGCCCGGTCGCAAGTCGCTGCTGGCACTGCTGGCTGCGGACTGGCGTCTACAGTACACCAAGTTGGCGGGCCTAAAGCACGGTTTCGATCTACCATTCTATCTGCAAGATATCCGACACTTTCACTGCCAAACTTGGTGCGTTAGTTCTGTTTGCTGTGTTGTTAAACGGTAAAGTACAGGCGAATGAATGTCCACATGAAAACTAAAGTTGTGATTATTATTTTTAGGGAAGTTCTAAAATGGGTTCACCAAGGGAACATGACATTGTGGTTGAAGGGCTCGCCCGATCGGAGCTGGGTGCGTGCGCGGAATGTACATAGAGGCAGGGTTTGCTCGGCTATCCCATCTCGGTGTCCACGGTGTTTGCCATGGCCGACAACCAGCCGAGGGCCGAACGGCACCAACCTGGTGCCTCCGAGTTTTGCTCAGTTTGGAATTCGCAACCATGCTGGGGCTCACATTTTCGCGCTGGTACCTATTCGGCGCTGCCTTCGTCGTACAGTTCTGCATCGGCTGCATCTACGCCTGGTCGGTCCTCAACCACCCCATCGACTTGGCTGTCTACGGCGATGCCAAGAAGGGAACGCCTTCTACATTGCAATGGGTGCATTCGGAACGGCGGCAGCGATTCTGGGGCCCACTATTGAGCGGAAGGGGCCTCGGTGGGCTGTCTCCATCGGCACGACGCTCATCATGATCGGCCACATCATCACGGCCCTCGGTTGCCAATACAAGTCGATTGCCTGGATCTACATCGGATACGGCATCATCACCGCAATTGGTTTGGGCATGTGCTACATCTCACCGGTTTCGACGCTGCAGAAGTGGTTCCCCGACTACCGCGGTACTGCTGCCGGATTCGCTGTGGCTGGTTCCGGAGCGGGATCTGTAGTCTGGAGCAAGGTGTACCTGCCTACTATTGATGCGGTTGGGCTCCCCTGGATGTTTATCCTGATCGGAGCCGTCATGAGCGCTGCCATGTATTCCTCTGCTCTGATTCTTCGAGTGCCACCCGCAGACTACACGATCCATGGTCTTAACATTCACGGTAACGCTGTCAATGAGAGTGAATTGGAAGAAAAGCTGAGCACTGCTTACAAGGCCGTCCAGACTCCCATAGCTGAAGACATGCCGGAGACAGTGGAAGCCTCGAAGACTGCCATCAAGCCCTACGCGCTCAAGGAAGCCGTGTTCACACCCGAGTATATCTGCATGTACATCATGTTCTTCGCAAACCAGCTCTTCGGCGTCATTGTGCTGTCCCGCCTGTCCAGTATGTGCACGGACATCTTCAACAAGAGCGCGAACACAGCCTCCGACATCGTGTCTGTCAACAGCGTTTTCAACTGCTGCGGTCGGCTCGCCTTCTCGTCCATTTCGGATTTCCTCGTGCGATACTTTAAAATGGAGAAGACGTTCGCGCGCAAGGTGCTGTACTACTTCACGCTGGGAGCGCAGATAATCGTGATCGGATCGTAGCCCACGGTCATTCGTCACGAAAGCTTCACGTTCTTTGTCATCGAGATTTTCGTGCTCACGTGCAGCTACGGTGGCGGTCTTGGCATTATCCCGGCCCTCGTCACGGACATGTTCGGCGCGTACAATGTCGGCCCCATGCACGGCATCATTCTTACGTCTTTGGCCTTCGGCGCCGTAGTTGGTGGAATTACTTTCAACAACGCGTACAACGGTAAGGTGGCTGATGGTATGAGCGTGGGTGAGGCATACATCGACAACATCCAGGTCATCTTCGTTATCGTCTGCATTGGTTTTGTGGTGCTCTTCTTCGTACGAACGGATACGACGGACCGCTTCGAGCCGGGCTACCACTACTCTATGTTCGGCAAGCGTGTTATTAGCATCCCACCGAAGACGAAGGGGGCCAAGCCCCACGAACCCGAGACTGCAGCTGAAAAATTAGCGGAGAGTGCTGTCTAACTTCTTGCCCAATCGAACCAAGAATTGCCAAAGGTACAAATTGATGAAGTTGTTCAAGACTTTAAAATTGTTTTGACTCTTTGTCCATCAAAAGTGCCAATCCAGCCAAACAACTTCAATTCCCTAGCAGTATGAAGGAGCTGTGGTTGTGGCGGTAGACGAGGTTGTGCTTGACGAGATCGCCGTCGATCCTGATGCGGTTGTAGCTGCCGATCCGGATTTGGTAGCCGTGCTGGCAGTAGTGGAAGTAGTGGAAGGTGCAGCCGTCGTCTCGGACGTTGTATTAGCAGAGTTCAGACTCGAGCTTGAAACCAGCCACGCGTTGATCACATCGCCGAGTAGCAAACCCTCGTCACTTTCGTAGCTCGTGAAGTTCGTGTCAGCTAAGAAAACGTGCTTCGTGCCCTCGACGTAAAACGTCGTGATGCGAGAGCTTATGGACTGGTATGCATCCAGTATGGCGCTCATGTCGGCGTAGAAGTCTTCTTCTGACACCAGATCGGAGAACGGGTAGCCTTCGATGCCTTCCTCCAGCAACGCATAGAAGTATCGCTGGGTCAGGTCTCCCTTGCTGTTAATGAACAGCCAGTTGCCCTGGGGCTCCGCTTCGATCAACGACTCCGTCATTTCAGTGGTTGAGGCCGTCTCGGCATCACAATCCGCTATAACATTCGCAGGCAGGCCGAGATCAACGTCACATACCCCGGTGAAGTGCAGGGACTGGGAGCCGGTGTGGTTGGCTGGGACCGCTCCGACATAGCTGTCTGCGATAACGGAGAAGCGTGTGCCCTTGGTACTGACATCCCATAGCTCGGCGATATGAGCGCTGTGTAGCTGTGCACCGAGTGAACCAGCGCTCTCGCCACCGACGATAAGGTTGTCAACATCGGGGTAGTTCTTAAGCGCCCAGTCCAACACCGCCTGAGTGTTGTTGTACCCGTTCAGATACATGGTGTAATTCAGTCCGAGGCATTGAGGTTCCCCGAGCAGCTCAGCGACGCTGCTCTCGTAAGGTGCCAGAATCCTGTTGCCGGCATGAACGTCTCCGGTGCAGTACGGCACGAAAACAATGTTCCAGTCCTTGAACATGTTGTCCGAGATCGACCGATTCAGAACACCAGCGCTGCCGGAAGTTGCAACGGTTGTCAGGATCGTACTAGCCCCCAAGGAGCACTGCAGCCCGAACGAGCACGTTTCTTCGTCAGTGCAAGCACCACCTCCTTGGAAGAAGATCATCAAGTTGGACTTGTCCAAATTCGCGTTTGGGAACACTTGGAAGAAGTAGGTCGAGTTCGACGTGAACGTCGAATCCGTGTAGTCGTCGAAGGCACAGCGAGTATTGCCTCCAGGATAGATCAGTACGCTGCCATCATCATCGGAAGGAGTGAGGCTCTCGACAGCGCAGGATTCGGAGCCACTGAGCGTGCAAATGGACATTGGACACACGGCGGTGGTTCGAGGCACCGAAGTCACGACTATCACTGCAGCGAGCAGGGCGGCAGCAGTGCGTGGGAGTCGCATGGATCCAGAAAAGCGGAGATCGTCGGGATTGATGCGGAGATGCCACGGCAAAATGAGAAGTGAAGGATGGCGGCGAGCTGGTTTCGGGGTGAGAACCCACCGAGAGAGGGATCAAAGATCACCTGGATAGTGTCCAGTGGACGCATCATTCACGCTTTTCACGCTGCGCTACGTTGTTAAACGGATTCTATGTAGCTCCTTGAAGTTTTCCTGCGATAACTTCAACTTTGTTGCATCAAACCATTTGGTGTTGAAGCTGCAAGGGCGGGTTATGCCACTTACTGCAACTATTACGCAATGACCGGTGTTTGGAAATCATGACCGCCCTGCTCAGCCGCATGCAAGCGTTCCTACCTCTTCGGAGAGCTACCTTCCAGAAGTGCAATCCCGTCGGTTGAATGAAATAGGTTGATATCGGGTGGTTCATGAATTCACATACTTCGAAGCACAAACGAAAGATACATAAAATCCGGTATTCCTGCGTATCAGACTTGTCTGGCATCCACTTTAACAAGCGAGCGGCGCTGTGGTCGTTGGACTGGAGGGGATAGCGCTATCACTGGGCGACGAAGCGGACGATGTGGCGCTTGGCGTTGAGGTCGTACTTGGCGATGAAGTTGAGGTGGCAGGCGAAGCTGTGGCACTTGAGCTGCCTGGAGTAGCGGTTGTCGTGCTAGGTGTTTTAGTGGTCGCACCAGGAGTGGCGGTTGTCGAGCTTGGAACTCCAGTTGTCGGTTCCGGGGTGGTGTCCATGCTCAAGCTCGAGTTCGAGACCAGCCAGGCGTTGATCACGTCGCCGAGCAGCAACCCCTCGTCACTTTCGTAGCTTGTGAAGTTCGAGTCGGCCAGGAAGAGGTGCTTCGTGCCTTCGGCGTAGAACGTCGTGATTCTCGAGCTTACGGTCTGGTACGCATCGAGGATTGAGCTCATGTTGGAGAAAAAGTATTCCTCGGAGATTAGATCCGAAAACGGGTAGCCGAGGATACCCTCACCCACGAGCGCGTAGAAGTACCGCTGGGTCTTGTCTCCCTTGCTGTCGATGAAAAGCCAGTTGCCTTCGGGTTGCGCTTGCAGCAGCGCCTCGATCATTTCAATGGTGGTCGCCGTCCTAGCTTCACAAGCCGCCACGGTATCTTCAGACAAACCGAAGTCGTTGGTGCACGCACCATAGTACACCAACAGTTCTGCAGCGGGGTGTTCCTTGGGAACGACGCCGACGTAGCTGTCCGCTAACACCGAGAACCGAGTGCCCTTGGCATTCACGTCCCACATCTCGGCGATCTTGGCACTGTGAACTTGGGCACCGAGTGAGCCGGCACTCTCACCCCCGACGATAAGGTCGTCGACTTCTGGGAAGTTTTCGAGTGCCCAGTCAAGCACCGCCATGGTGTTGTTGTACCCGTTCATATGCATCGCATAGTCGAGTCCGAGACACTGAGAGTTGCCCAGCAGAACCTCAATGCCGCTCTCGTAGGCTGCGGTGACTCGGTTGCCAATGTGAATGTCACCGGTGCAATACGGAATGAAAACAATGTTCCAGTCCTTGAACATGTTGTCCTCCAGCGAACGGTCCAGCACACCAGCACTACTGGAAGTTGCAGCGGTCGTGAACGTCGCACTCGCGCCCAACGAGCACTGCAGTCCGAAAGCACAGGTGTCTTCGTCTGCACAGGCCCCGCCTCCTTGGAAGAAAATCATGAGCTTGGACTTGTCCGCTTTCGTGTTCGGGAACACCTGGAAGAAGTACGTGGAGTTCGTCGAGAACGTCGTCACCGAATCCGTGTAGTCGTCAAAGGCGCAACGGGTGTTGCCTCCGGGGTAGATGAGTACGCTGCCATCGTCGTCTGATGGGGTGAGGCTGTCGACGGCGCAGATCTCGGAGTCGCTGAGCGTGCAGATCGACTCAGCTGTAGCTGGAGTCAGGATCGCTGCGGAAGCGAGCAGGGCGGCGGCAGCGGCGTTCGCGAGGCGGAAACCCATCGTTTCGAAGACGTCCTGGGCTGGTGCGCACCAGGCGGAGCAAATTCCAAAGTGACCGCTGCGTAGCCCATGTGGAGTCGCACCAGCTTGCGGGCCTGGCAGAATCCTGGCTACCCCCGCAATCACGTCGCGTAGACTCCAACTTGTCGTGAATGGCATCCTGCGGCTAGTAGCACCTGCGTCACGCTGCCCGCGGTCGTCCCACGATGGTGACACCTTATGACTGCAACTTCAACATGTAACACTGCTTGAATCATGGCCACCGTTATCTCAATCTTAGCCACACGCTCTATACGCGGGCGAGATGTCACTCTGAGTGGTTCACTCATGGCGCTCTGTCGGCTGACTGCTTCGCTTGTGGGCGACGAAGCGGCTTCGTCCAGGACAAACTGTCCCCGGGCAGCACACCCAACAGACTTTTCCACCGACCAGTGTTGGCCACTCAAGGATGCGTTTGCCGTGTGATGATCCACTCGACATTGTCGAGTCGACAACTCACGGACCCAAGACTGACGCACCGAGAGTACACGTAGCTCAAACTGAGCTTCTTTTGGCTCAGCCCGAAAAATTCTTTTGGCTCAGCCCGAAAAATGGTCCTTTCTTGCCTTTCTGCACGATGAGAAACCAAAAAAACACTTGCATTCGAGCCAGCAAGGGCGCGCTTGATTGGTCTCTTTTTGGCCAGTCGCGATTCGTCTCAGATGTTGACCAGCGGAAGGAATCCAGTCACCGACTTGACTTGTCAGATGAAAGCCGCCAAGGGCTACGCGAAGCTGCCGGGAGCGACGGCGATCCCGTCGCCGTCGCACATCGGCTGCAAGGAGTACCTCATGACGGTGTCCAGCAGGCTCTACTTCTCGAGTTTCTACCGCCTCGTGTACTTCTTCATGATTGCCTCGAGCCTCGTCTGCGTCGTGTGGGTGAGTCGATTCGCTAGCTACTTCCCGTTTCCAGTTATCTACGCAGTTGCTACTGCAGCTCTAACCTCTTGTTGCGATTGTGTTGTGTGGTGACAGACCGGCATGAACAACTGGAGAATGTGCGGAGACGCATTAAAGACGCTCAATTGGGCGGAACTGGGTCTGATGTGATGTTTGTGGTGTGTATATTGGTTGTCGTCTGCAGACCGTCGTCAGTGGTGTTCATATCACTGGAGATCGTCGTCAGCGCGCTGCTGGTGTTCGAGGTGCTGCTGCGGATGATGGCGTTTAAGAGGGTACGCAAGTCTGAAGAACGAGTTTTTTGCTCCTGTGGGTTTCTCATTGTGGTGTTTGTGGTTGTGTTTTGGCTATTGCAGCGGTTCTGGCACAAGTGGTGCAACATCTTCGACATTGTCGCGTTGGGTACGTGTTGAAACGGCGGTTCTTGTGACACATACATTTATGCTGACGAGCTGTGGGGGTTATTTTGCTGTACGCTGTAGTTATGAGCTTGGTGTCCGTGGCCATGTACTTCAACGAGGAGGGCGTGCTGGGTGAGCTGGAGGAAGTTGCGACGGACTCAGTGCTGGCGCTGCGCAACGCAGTGCAATACGTCCGACTAGCTATTTTCCTCAAGTACGTTGCTCGCTTTTCTTACCTTGGTGGGCTCTTATACTGAGATGTCGCGGTTGCTCTTTTTGCTCAGGAATCGGTCGGACAGACCGACAACAATCGGCAAGGATATCGATTTCGAAGAGCTCGCTTCGCATCCTGATGACGAGCGGGAAATGATGCTGGACGCAGAAAGTGGAATGGGCTTAGACAGCGACGAAGAAGAGGAGGTCAGGATCGTGTAGACTAGCTTAGACGCTGTGCGAGCCGTCCGTGTATCCATGCTTATCGCTTCGTTGTTTGTCGTGGTATTTTAATGTCATGAGCATCGTTGGGCGATGCAGTTTAAAAAAATGATACAAGACTAAAGATGAAACAAAGAGCGCTCGTATTCAGTTATGCACGCACACCATGAAAGCGGTCATCGCTTAAAAGAAGAGCAACTTCATGAGGATGGCCCACGTCAAGTGCGCTCCACTGCAGAATTTAACAAGTACAACAAAGATGTGAGCATACGCAAGTTGTTCTAACGTGTCTCCGTGGAGTGCGTACCTGATGACTGCCAGAACTGGGAGCATTTTCTCCTTCGTCAGGTGCTCCGAAATGACGTGCCACAAGTTGTTCAACAGGAAGAAGAGCGACCACACCATCGCCAACAACATCACCACCCAATCCATTGCGTCGATCGGAGAAACGCACAAGATCTTTACGCATAGATAGCAAACCAAAAACGTTAGCCAGAGTATTGGCGAAGCAAAAGAAGCAGAAGATGCAAACAACTTACCGCAGCCGGGATGAACATGATAGACGAGTAGCCGTAGAGACACACGAGGAAGAGCAGCGTCATGGGCACTTGGAAGTACTTACCCACGAGCCAGATGAGCATCGGCAGCCCGAGCAGGAAAATCTCCACTAGGGTGTACGCCGACGCGAGGCGGCTAAAATCGTACGCCCACTCGTCTGTGTTGCCCTCGAAGTCCAGGAACGACGCGGCATTGCTGCACGACGCCAAGCAGAAGATCAACGTCGTAGACAGCCAGAACGGACCGTACGCGTCAGGAGCCTGCAGTGCCAGCTCCACGAACGTCGGATCCTTCTTGAACGGCACCAGCGCGCGCATCAACCGCTGTTGAACATCCGTCGTGTCGACATCAAAATACTGCAGCGAAAAACAGAGAGATGAGCACACCCACGAATCACCACTATCAGTCTGCACGACGCTATTATATTTACCACCCACCGGCTGGTAGTAGGCCAAGGAGAGGCATCCACATAGTCCCATGGGTCGGGCAGGCTTGTCCTCTTCTCCGTATGGAACCTTCTTGGTGCCCATGAGCGTGTCCCTGACCTTCGGGGACATGAGTCCGTCTTCCAGCTCATCGCCTTCGACCACCGACACCTCTGCAGCAAACCACAGCACACGCACAGCAGTTAATACCCAAAAAATATACTAATCTGTGCACGTATTGCCCCCAATACAAGCGAGAAGAAGACTTGCGTACCGAAGTTCAGGTCGGCGCCTCGTTCCTGGCGTACACAGCGCAGCAGGAAGCGAGAGGAGCGGCGGTTAGCGACTAAAGAGACGTGCGTATGAGGCGAAGATTCATCTGCGCAAGCTAAGGCTGGCGGTGGGCCGCTAGGCTTCACGTACGTTCATTGCGTTCGCCGCGGACTTGACGTCGTCGTCCATGATGTTGCCTGGCTTTTTGACCGAGACTTTTTGGACTGCACTTCGGATCCGGCTGTTTTTTCAGCCAATAGGATCGCGGCAGTACGTGGCAGATACTGACCGATGGTCAATGGAGCCGCATGTCAAAAAGTGCCAACTGCAGGTGGAAATAGTGTGTGTTGGCCGCAGATTAATCTAATTTTAGTGACCGAAACTCAGTTTAAACTAGTTTAAACTGCGAACATAACTCACCAGGCTTCATCTTCATACAGGACTACCGACGTATCGTAGACACAGAGACCGTCATACAGATAGCTTTGGGAGTAGAGTAGAAATGGGGAGATGCGTCCTAGACACCGTAAGTGATTATGAAAGCTGCATGATGGTGCATTATTAAGTTAATTCAGATCGTCTGCGCTTAAAACTCGGAACCTAGATATTCGTACGAGTAGTCAAGGAAGTAATTCATTTGTTGCGAGCGGTTCTCTCTGTTCGACCGCGCATCGACCCTTCCTTGACTCACTTGCTCGTTTTAATGGTCGTCTTCATCTGCGTCGGCGCTGTCACTTGACAGCAGGGCGTCCTCTTCATCCTCGACGTCATCCGTGCATGAGTTGTATTCTGCCTGGTAGCATATTCCAGTCGCTTCTTCATCATCCCCCTTGTCACCCTCAAATGCTTCCTCAAACTCCGACGGGTCCGAGATCATCTTCCGTGATGGCTTCACGCTGCATCGATTTCAATACAAGCCTAGGGCGGCCTGCAGGATGGAGCATCGCTGCTCCATTGTACATGTACTGACGCATTAGCACACTCCACCGCCAGCAACCTCGCCGCCGCTTGCTCACCTTCCGTGTCCTAGAGCTGTTGCACGGATTCCACACGCTTCGTCGCTTGCATCGGCAGGCATGCGCTGATGCGGAAGAAGAGCTGAAGTTGAAGTGGCGGAGTGGGAGCGAGCGGAGTGAATGTCAAACTTCGTACTTAATAGAGGTCCATAATTACAAAAGTGGCCGCATGGCGAGTTTTGTCAACAAAACTGGGCAATTGGCCGGAAAACTCGAGTTTTGGCCAGTATAATACTCCCGGCTCGAACTAAACCGGCAAACTAAACACACACTAGATGGAAAGCGTATCCGTACATGCACGTAGCGTAGCGAGCGACATTGTAGGAACAAATAACGTGGCTTGCATTGTGTGTGCAAGGTGATTAGTGGTTTGTAGTTTAGTCTAGGTCCTGCGTGGGCACAACGGGCACGACAGGGGCACTGGCGGCCTCGACCTCCGGG
>JAIKVD010000801.1:0-14902 GCA_024679075.1 Phytophthora uliginosa
TGCTTGTTGGCTTGCTCCTTTGTTTGGGCTTGCTGCTCCCTGACTCGCTTGACTCGCGCTCTTTCTTGGGCCAGGGAAAAGGTAAATGTGTTACTTACCCATGAGGAAATGCTCGATGCACTCCACCGCAAGAAGAAAGCCACGCTAGACAAGGAGCAGACTAATACGGAGCGAGCGCCAGTGAAGGAGCATGCAAAGGCTGATAAAGTTCTGCAAGCGATGGAGAAGCAGCGTGCCAAAGAGCAGTTCTGGGGTGGTCAACAACGCGATCTACCCCGGACTCGCCGCTGCTACGCTTACCGAGGTCTATGGATGGATCGGTTCATCCACTGCCGAGTACTTCATTAAGGATGCCATAGCTATCGTCTCGGCACAGCCGAATCTCGTCGGGATTCAAATCGTGGGCAACGGCATGGCGGATGAGGCGGGTTGTAGCCTTGCCGTGAGGACGGATGTCGGGCGAGAATTTCAAAGTGAGCTTGCGTGGCGCCGAAGTTGGCGAGTCGCACCTCTTTTGAACGAGGATTGTGGCCCACCCAAACCAGCCAGTCATATTGCGCTTATTTAACATCGTTAGAGCCCTTTCCAATTCTGTTCTTAACATAGAGTTGGCTTGACCGGAAATATGCGACGACCGGAAATATGCCCCAGACGGATACCTGTACAACTATCCATCCATACAGTAGCGCACGACACTGGTGAAAGCGCTTGACAACTTGCTGTTGTTGTTGCTGTTGGTACTGTATGGGAAACAATTGCTGTGGCTGAGCTGCTGCTGTGCTCGCGGAGGCATTCGCAAGTGACCATCTTGCGTCTCACTTGCCCCGCGGTCCCTTCCTTGTGGACGCACAACTCAACGCTTATTACCCAACGTTCGGTCGCTTCGCTGGTGACAAGCTCACAGCCACATCAGCGCCAAGTTACCTACGCCCTGTAGCTTTCCGCTCGATTTCGGTGGAGTGTGAACGCGAGGTGCAACGCTGAACGGCTTTTCCTCCGTTCCAGCCGACGTCGCGCAGCACGTATACGCCAACAAAGCCAAACGACCGGCAGAAGATCGGGCCATGTTCACCTCCTTACCACGATCGGCCGGGTTGTAGTCTCCACAACGTAGCGGCTTTCCAGTCTCGTCACTACCACAGCCTCCACACGCCGCTTGGAAAATTCGAGCTCTTCCTGATGCTTCTGTCGACGTTTCTCTCCGGGGTCAACAGCAGTTTCCTCGTCCAGCCTGACCGCGTTCAAACGCTCGGCACCTGACACTGCTTCCATGTACGTTCGCAATACAACCTCGGAGTCCTTGGCGGCAGTCTCTTCGGCAAACTCGGATGTCTTCATCGCTTCGCACTCGTCCTTTAGCACACGCAGCATCTTTTCAACGCATGAAGGGAAGCAAAAGCCCAACACCTCCGTCCGGAACAGTGTAGCTGTTCGAGATGACTGGTCTTCTGAAAGCGGTCCAGTTCCAAGGCCACTTACCCGCCCATACGACGTTACCTGCAAGCTTTGGATCGTGGCGTTCGCGAACGGATGCAAAGCGTAGAGTTCAGGAACGTCTTGGTTTGACAAGGCTGAAGAAACAATTAGCAATAAAAAAAAGAAATGAGTTGAACACAGCGCGTCAAAAGTACCGGGCGACAGAGTACTTACGCGCTCGGTTGATGAGAAACTCGTAGAGCCCGTGCACATCGTCGTGCCCATGGAAGAGAAGCAGTGAGTCCGAGCCATGCATATTCTCCTGAGAGGGTACTGCACGAGTCACCGGTGCGATAATACCACTGCCACTCGCATTCTTGTTCCTCGATCTGTTCGCCTCCTCCTCCTGCAGAAGGTGGAACTCCCCAGCTTCGCGCTGGGTCTGGTTTGCGTTGACGTAGGGCATGCTGTATTTCACATTGAGGTGGTGCAATACCTTGCGGATTCTTGCATTGGACTCAGACATCACCGCGTAGAGCTTGCACTTCTTGACACTTTCCGTAGACTTAGTTTCTCCTTCCATTTCATCGGAAGACTCTGTTTCATTGTCGTGCTGTCGGCAAAGATTGATGATCGAGGAGGAGATATCTTTCTTTCTGGCCGCGCCAGGATCACACAGAAAGCAAACCACGAAATCGCTTGAGCGGAGATAGAAGAATCCGTCAGTGCTGGCGCCAGTTGACTGCCGGCGGAAGTTCATGTACAGGTCACGAAATGCTTCTTGCCATGTGTTCCACCGCGCTGTGAAAAATGCCTTCTCTTCTCGCTTGCGCTCGCCCTTGGGCCCCCCCAATAAAGGTTCACTGGTATTTGAAGCAGTAGCGCGGTTGAGTAAGATTGACGTTGGTACCGAGGCTGCGGGGTGCACAAAATAATGCAAAGCTTCGTGCCACCGGACTGCCGCACTTTGCGAAGCAGACTGGTGGACACTTTTTTCACCGCCGGTGACGAAGTGTTGAAGCGCTTGCTTTTTTATTCTTGAGCTGGTGACCATGACATTATTCACGTTTTACGTTATTAAAGTCGCATCAGAGACGAATACCATCACGGTCCACTTACTTGGAGCGCTGAAAAGGGTAAGGAAATGCTGTAAGGATGGATAGCTTCGTCTTAGGCACAATGTCTAGCGGTAGCTCGGAAACCTAGTGATCATAGTTGTACGTCAGCACAACGAAGCAGTGCTCACATAAACTTCAGACCCAAGCAAGACAACTCACATGGAAGGTGTTCGGCACGTTTGCGCCCGCAGGACGGCGTTTTCTCTGCTGGTTCAACAAGGACGGCTCATAAAGAGACTGCAACCGATTCAATGCAGTGGGGATCGCAGCCGCGGCAAGAGGCGAGCTTCCTTTTGCCAAGGTTTTCTTCGTTGCTGATGCCGGCGACGACACAGCAGTAGTTTCTCTCTCCACTTTAGCATCTTCATGGCTATCACGTTTTTGATGAGAGTCAACTCCAACTCCTTCCGTCGGTTTACTAGGAGTCCAACACAAGAACAGTCAAATCAGACATTTCCCCGATGATACCCCTCGGTTGGCAGTGTACCTGGTAGGTTTCTGAGGAGTTGGAGGCGACGATTCTGCTCCTAATCCCACCCATCTCTTCTTTTCAGCGGAAACTTGCAGTTTGGCGGCCCGACGACGTTTCTAAAGAAGCAGAAGAATGGCGCGCTTCCATCAGTCGATCTTTCAGCACTAAAATACGCCATCAAAGCACTTCAGGACCCATCACGCACCCGCAGCTCCATCGGCAGCAACCTCTTCGCCTTGCTCATGTTACACTTGCCCGGGCTGGGCGTCGCATTCGTCGTGGGCTCCTTGTTAGGCTCCGGCGCGGCGCCAGCTCCTTTGATCGTCATTGATCGAATTGAGCTCTTCCCGCGCAAAACATCGAATGTGAGAGGCTATAAAACTGCATCGCATAACAGGAATACATCCGACTAAGTACGGATTGAGCTGTACCCATTCGTCCGTCAAAGCGTCGCAAAACGGTATCCCAAAAGCAATGGTGACAACCGACTCGGAGCCTGTGGGCCACGCCGTGATCCTCTTCTACAAGTATGTGGAGGTGACCGCACCGCTGGAGCTCAAGCAGGAGCAGGAGCAGCTGTGCGAGCGTCTGGGGCTTGTGGGTCGCATCCTCATCAGCGAGGAAGGCATCAACGCCACGCTCTCCAGCTCGTCGCGGACCAAGATCGACGAGTACATCGCCTTCCTGTGCGCACACGAGGTGTTCGCCATGCGCGCCGAGGACTTCAAGCACAGCTTCCATGCGCACGAGAGACCTCCGTTCGTGGGTCTCATCGTCAAGCACGTCAAGGAGATCGTGTCCACGGGCGGTGTCGTCGCTCGCCCGGACATGACGGCGTCTGATGAGGAGCGGGGCTACCTGACGCCGCAGCAATTCCACGAGGCAATGCGCCAAGCAGTCAAGGACAAGGAGGGCACTGTCGTTTTAGACGTGAGAGCCCATAAAGAATTCCTTATCGGGCATTTCGAGGACGCAGTGGACCCCAAGGTCAAGAACTTCTCCGAGTACTACACGTTCCTGCAGAACCGCGTGGACGAGATGAAGGACAAGAAGGTCTTGATGTACTGCACTGGCGGAATCCGCTGTGAGAAGGCGTCGAACTTCCTGCGCAGCCAGGGCGTGAACGACGTGCACCACCTCAAGGGCGGTATCCACAAGTACCTCGAGGCGTATCAAGACGGAGGTTTTTTCCGTGGCAAAAACTTCGTCTTTGACAAGCGGTGAGTGATCGATGGCAATGATTTTGCTATCGAATTGTTGTTTGGAATCCTAGAACACTGACAGATTTTGCTGGTGCTTTGATTCCGTAGGGTTTTGATGGGAGCCCAAAACAGCAACGAAGTCGTGGGCAAGTGCATTGAGTGTCAGGCTCCGTATGACGAGTTTAGCGGACGCAAGGTGTGCACTGTATGCCGAGACCTGGTGCTGGTGTGTGATAGTTGCTACTACGCTCGTCATGGCGAGGTGCACTGCACGGACCACCAGTACCTCAGCCACTGCTACGTCACGTTCCTGCAGTACCTGCCGCGCACCGAGTTGTTGGAGCATCAGAAGGCACTCGAGAAGATCCTGGCCGAGCTGCTGGAGGACAAGAACAGCAGCAAGAACAAACGTCGCTCCATCCGCAACCAGCTGAACAAAATCGCAGCTCGCCTGGAGGCGATCGACGCCGATCCGGAGGCTGCAGCAGCGTTGCTGGCGCTGGACCCTCGCCCAATCCATTGCCGCACTTGCGGTCTGAACACGTGCATGGGCAACTGCTGGGGCTTCTGGAGCGATGAAGTGCTTCCTCCTCCGCAGAACTAAGTAGCGCCGTAGGTGACGGTATGTAGCATGCCAGCCAAAAATGTAGCCATTTTGATAAGCTTCAACTTGTGACATTTTTGCCACTTCAGCTTTTTCCTTGAGTGCGCAATCGCCATGCCCGCAAAGAAGACTGCGCCGCCGAAGCGGAAGCGCTCGGCCCCAGCGCCCTCGGGGACTAAGAAGAAGCAACCGGTGGCAGCTAAGCAGAAGCACGTGCGGGAATTAGCCAAAGCAGGGCGATGGGTGGAGGTGCGTCGTTGTCAGAGCGGCGATTAATTAAAGCAGAAAAACTAAGTGTCGACTATCTGCTGTAGATTGAGCGTCTTTATGGGAAGAAAATGGTGGCCAATGCCAAAATATGTACGAAAGCCAAGCACTTTTAGGTCCTGGAGCACTGTCATAATGCTTTCACTAACTGAAAGCGGTTCAGACGCGGAGAAACATCACGTCACGAAGACTCCGCAAGAGATCGCTCGTGATATCTTGCTCAAGAATGGCTACATTCCGGTAGCTCCGCAACCGGCAGTAAAAACTGCACCTGCTTCGAGGGCAATGCGAAGCTTCGGGCCGAGCACTCGCGTGAATTCGCTAGTGGTTGATCTGACAGATCAAGTGGAGCCCAGCAGCTCACCTGGGACGCTGACAAAGGAACAGCAAGAGCTTGTCGAACGGAGAAGGCGGGACGCCCTGGAACGACGCAGACGTGCTCAGAAATCTGCCCAGCCTCCAGTTGTCACTCAAATTCACCCGGTTGAAAATTTACGTGGTCGTTTGATGCCGTCGAGTGTTCTCGGATCGGAGCTTGAACATCGGCAATACGATCCTCCTCCACAAGCCATGAGACTGAGCTCAAACAGACCTCCTGGTCAGCCGTCCAGCACAACTCATCGAGTCGTTACTCCTGATAATCTCTCAACGGCGAATCCAGCAATCGAGGCGGAACAAGTGCGGCCAGAGTACTTTTGGGATGACTTGGAGGCGGCAGCAGAGATTGTTCAGTGGGAAAATGAACACATGGCAGAGGTGGCTCTGGAGCAACCTTCAGTTGGCGTTGTCCCCAAAAGTTTTCACGGGGAGGCTGGTATTCCACACCCGCAGCAAGTACCCGAAGCCCCACAAATCCCATCAATTTCCCAGGAACTAGCCGCCGCTGCAGAAATCATTCAGTGGGAAAATGAGCACGAACACTCACCTGAGGTTCCCGGTAGCCAATTGTCCTCATCTTTCTCAATTGGTTGGTGGCAATGGAACTGACGCCTCCTGCTTGCAGAAATTCATCGGGTCAACCAATGCAACGATCCTGCCATGACGGTCAGCCGGTCCGGTGACAGCTCGGACAGCGATCTAGACGCTCCACAATTCCAGCTATTACAGATAGATACTACAGAAGTGGACGAACCCCAACGTCAGCCTTCTTCCGAACGAGCTACCAGAGCGCGGCCAAGTAAAAAGCTAGCGACGAAGCCCAACGCAAGTCACAAGCGCCCGCTGGAAGCAACAACACTACCAGGTAAGCTTCATTTCTGCGCGCAGTTCATCTTCGTACTTCTACACAACTAACATCCTATCCTATCATACCTATTTGCTAACCTACTGCTAACCTACTCTGCCTAAATGTGTTTGCCAGCGCGCGACGTTGTTTCTAGCAAAGCTGAAAATGCCCGTGGCCGCCCTGCGTTGCCTCCACCTCGTGGCCAACGCGACCCAACGACCGAGTTCATGTACGTCAACCATGAGCGGATTCACCACTACCTTGTGAGGAGTGACAAATCGATGTTCCCCATGTTTGTTTCAGCGACAAGCATCTCTTGGACGACAAACTGGAGCTTCCGGTACTCGAGTTTCTTGACATGATGCTTGCATAAGACAAGCGCACCCATGGTTCGAACTATGCGCCACAACAATTGGTCTGCTTGGTGTCTGCTCGCTTGCCTCCGTGCAAGACGAAGTCGATTCTTGACAGTATTCTGGAGCACGGCATCACTACATGTAGATCACGGTACTCGACGCCTCTCAGTCGTACTTCCGGCAGACAGGGTCAGCATAGACCAAGTGGTTCGCCCACATAACCAAATCATTTTCCTCCGACGAAAAGGGGAGGATTAAGCCAATGCTGTTGAAGTTCTTGGCGCTGTCGTACTCCACATTGACATACTTGTCCATTTGCCCCAACAGCACGAACCACAGCGACCGCGTAGGGGCATCTGCCTCTTCTTGCTTGCGCTGCCGCTCGTTGTTGTAGAGAAAGTTACCATACAGCCCAGAAAAAATGTGCTCGTAGAGTGCCGAGAGCAGCGCTTCATTAAATTCGAATGCCCAAGGCTGTTGACGCCAAATCTGCCACAGTGCATCTAGCCACTGGATGAACACGGGGGACTGCTCCTCGAGTTCCTGCTGACCAGGTCCTTCGCCTTGACCGTAGCGGTATCTAAACATGTGTCCAAATGAGCACCACTCCTTTTCAATTAGACAGAGTAGGCCGCGGACGGTGCGGTAATACGGGTCCAACAGGAGCTGAACCATGGCTGTAAGCTGCGGAGTACGGTCCCACCCGTCACTGCAGTGAATCATGACGGAATCGCTCTGGCACAGATATCGACAGATTTCCTGCGATGTAGAGAGGATGTTCGACAAGTGCAGGAACCAAAAGGTGTTTCGTAACTGGAACAGCCATCCACTGCTTTCACGCTCCTGGCCCGGCTGGCATACCAACGCTAGCGAGGCGAACGACGAGCGTACAGCATGTATATTCGCGATGTCGCAGAAGTGTAGGTCCGAGTTCGGGTAATTCCGCGGATCCTCCGTTCCTTTGCCTTGCGCTGAGTTCGCTGCGGCTGCCATTTGGCTTCTTGCGTCGAAGAAGTGAAACTTCGCGTCACCATAAGCACTGGTTGCGTGTTGAAGCGCCGATACCATTTTCTGATCAGCCTCCACGACGTATCCACTTAGTCCTGTACAGGGTTGTGCACATCGGCATACAAGCGCGCCCGTGTGCGGGTGGCGCCACACTACGGCAGGAATACGACTTGCGCTGCGATACGCGCTCAGTTCGCGGAGATCATCTTCGTCCAGCACAGATGGGATCACAAAAGTATCCGGGTACGATGGGAACATGGTGTAGTCCGAGTTGTCGTATAGCCGCATCCAGCTATCTTCACCCAACAACCTTAGCCGCCGATAGTCTTCCTCCGCATCATAGAACATGTCATTCGGCGTCTCAAGTCCCGTTCCAGTTGCTGCCTTCACTTCTTCCTTATGCCGCAATGCCTGATAATGCAAGTGCGCGAACAAAAAATGCGGTGGAGAACCACCTGTCGAGTAAAGCTCCCAAATGCAGCTCAAGAACTCGGAGCACGTGTTCTCGTCTTGGAATGCCAAGGACGCACGCAGTAGGTGTTTGCCTTCGATGTTGGCGACATGAGGTGCCGTCGTCGAACTTTCAGCTGACAGGATAGACGCCAAAGGGATTTCCATCGCATCTTTAGTGCTAAGCGCTTGCCAAATGATACGGTAGTTAGTGAGTATCAGCGTACCATCAATGCTGAAGTGCGGTGCAGTCCCCAACACCATCTCTCCAACAAGATGGGTCACTTGTCCGACTCCCCGAAACGCGCCTTTCACAGTGTGCGTTCCCAAACCCAGCATCCCCATGCCTAATCCTTTAGCAAATCCAAATATGCCACCACTTGCCCCACCTTGGTATGTTTTATTTACCAGGCCGGCCGCACCCTTGAGGAATGCACTACCAACGCTTGTAGATGCACGAAAAAGACCTCTGCCCAAAGACCGTGTTGGATGATTGTAGTCTCGCGTGAAGCAGTTGTCCGTTTGCACTTTGTGACCAGCAGCACCCAGTGATGCGTATGATCGAGGCGGGACTACTCTTCCGGGGCCTTCTTCGCTCCACTCGCCGCCATCACCATCATCCTCCGACGAAGAGGACAAGCCTAAAATATCTTGCTTCGAGCTCTGCTCTTCGCCGCTTTCATCGCCCTTGTAAAAAATAATATAAGCAACATTGTCAACTCGCTGCCGTACCACCTCACCAGTAACCGGATAAATATCTCCTATCAGCGGCTGAGACTCATCCGCCGGCTGTGTCAGTTGAAAGGTAGGCGTAATGCGGCCTCCATTGTAGTTGTCGAGGCGCAGCACTGTTGGTGAATTAGCACTGCGCGCACTTCTTGCGGGACTGTTCATGAAAGCACCGGGTATCTTATCAATTGTGTCGTAGCTTCCATATCCACAGCTGCTCACACTCCCGTGCGTGAACCGAAAGGCGTCGTTCTCATAGATCGGGTAGAACGTAGTCGGCGTGCCCGCATTACTGCCACCTTCGACGCTACCAGCGCCTCCACCACTTACTGTGATCGCATCTGAAAACGAAAAGTCATCATAGTCCCCCAGATCGGAGAAGCTGCTTGACGTCTGCCGCGTGACGCTGGGCGGGCCAATGCTCATGGCGCCATTCGTATCCGTCTCAAAGTCCAGAGCAATGGCGAGTTTAAACCGGTCTTCTTGGTCTTTCTCCTCGGCACCTCGAGCAAGACCTTTGCACTCCTCGTCATCTGTCGCTTCCGCGTCGGCATCGGCATCGGCATCGGCATCGGCATCGGCATCGGCATCGGCATCGGCATCGGCATCGGCATCGGCATCGGCATCGGCATCTCCTCTCTTGTCGGCATCGGCATCGGCATCGGCATCGGCATCGGCATCGGCATCGGCATCGGCATCGGCATCGGCATCGGCATCGGCATCGGCATCGGCATCGGCATCGGCATCTCCTCTCTTGTCCTCCGCGGCGCTCATGGCGCGCACCACGTGCTCCTTCTCCTTGTCGGCATCACTGCGACTCTCTTCCAGGTCCGAGTCTGTCTCCGTCGCAGTGGCAGACGTCGGTCCAGCAGCAGTTGACGCTCTTGAGGCTTCGCTGCTGTGCTTCATCTGGTGGTCCGCACCCGTCGAGTAGCACTCGGCAGCGGAGCCGTTGCTGCTGGAGGACGTGGGCGACATGACGTCCACCGGTTGTCTCGGGTACAGCACGCTCGTGAACTCTGCGTCGTCGTGCTCCTCCATCAGCTGCTGGTGTCGCGCACTGGCGCTGCTCAGTCGCTCCTCCACGGCGTCGAAGCCGTCGCGACTGGCGTTCTTCGTCACGTTCACGTACAAGTCGCCGTCTCGCTCACTGCTGGCCATCTCGCGCAAAAGGTATCTCTAACTTGATATAGTCCAGCAAGCAGAACACCCAACCGCAGACACAAGTTAGAGAATCTCTATTCTGATTAGCGACATCCGGCTATCATTTCTCCCACACGTAGGTACGTACGCACGCACAGACGCAGCTACGGTGTCGTAGGGGGGCGAGTAGAGGCCTCTCTATCTATCTCTAGCTGCGTCGCTCGCTCTTGGTGCTTGGCGGAGGGCGGTCCGGGCGGCGGAACCAACGACGCTCCTTCTGGGCGAAGACGTAATGGGGAAATATGGCCAATAATATGCGACGTCCCCATGCCACTTTTGGTTTCAGGATGTGATGTGGGGGGTGTGGCGTGATGGGTACACACTGGTACAAGTTGAAGTGACAAACACTCTTTCATTCATTGCTCTTCCTGCTCAACGTCGGCCTGCAGCGTGAGCGGCACCTTGCTCAGCACCTCCTGCTGCATCTCGTAGGGCGTGAGCACCAGTCGGCTGCAGCGCAGCGTGTACTTCTGCTCCCAGTCGCCGTCGGGCTCCGGGATCTCGAAATAATAGGCCATCAGCCGCTTCGGGTCCAGGTACCAGCCCGAGCGGCCCTGGATCGTGCCGGGCATTGCTCCCAGCACGCCGCAGCTCAGCGCGTCCTCGTAGAGCGCGAGGCGGAACGCAATACGCGCGCGATACCCGCGGAATACAGACTGGATGTGCAGCACGTGCTTGGTCGTTCGGCCCTGGGGTCATTCATACAAATCTGAGTGAGGAAGGTATCCTCGGAGAAGGTTTGCAATGATATGTTCGTACCATGGAGGACCGCGGTCGAGGCAACACGGTACGTGGACTTGGCAACGCTTTCTGCTGATCTTGCTCTGCAATGGCAGCTTCCACCAAGTCGACTAAGTCGAACAGCGTTTCAGCCACATCGGTCTCCAGTTCGTCGTCTTCGTTCACGTCGGGATCGGGATCAGCACCAACACTTGCATCTGGAAGGCCGTCTCCAGCAGTATGGTCGCCATCTTCGCTGTATTCCGCTTCGGTGGTGGTGCTGTCGTCAGCGGGATCAAGCGCGACCTTGCTATCTACAGTTGACTGTTCTTCGACGCTCGCTTGTGCGTTGACTTCACCTTCAGCGAGAATTTGCTGGTCGTGTGTGGCTTTAGTTCCAGCTTCAATTACAGTAGCACTATCACTGCTCTGGACGGATGGCTCTTCCTCTCTTGGGGGCATCTTGGGTTCCATCGCTAGGCTGTCAAGGAAAGCTTGGCGTGTTGATCGTGTGACTCGACTCGAGTGCGGGCGACGCGGTGTAGTGACCGACACATCTTGACTCAATTCGCCAGCCAGTGGAGGTGGATTCATAGGAGGTAGCTCCGTTCTTGAGATCGCTTTCTTGATGCTATCATCTTTCACCACATCGCCCTGCAAGCGCGGTGTCGTCTGCGTGGCAATTTCAGCGAGAATCTTGTCGCACCTCGCTTTCAGCTGATTGAGTTCGCTCCCCATCGCCATTCGCTGTGCTTCCGAAAAACTGAGCGCTCCTTCAAACGCCACGGACGAGTTCTTAGGTTGTTGGTCTCCGTTGTCTGCCGCAGATTCCACCAGGTTAGAATGAGGTTCTGTTTCTGTGGGATTGCTCGGCAAGGTTGAGAGATGCGGGGCTCGTGCTACCCTCGATTGATGTCGCTGCGGCGAAATGTACGGTGACTGTGTCCTTCCAATTGGAGAAGTATCGGTAGTTCCCACTGCTTCAGCCATAGCGTCGTCCTTGGTGGGTTTCGGTGAGCCGTACTGTGTTGGAGATCTCACACTCTTTTCGTAACCTGCTGACCGCGGTGGGCTTCGCTTCTTTCGAGTTGGTGACTCGCTATTTCCTGTTTGAAATTCTCGTACAGAAGAGGACAGCTTGGTCGATGCTTTCATCTGTGCGCTTACATCGGCTTTCTTTCCAGGTGAGCCGTTGCACTCAGGAAGTTTAAACTTTTTGTGCGCGTGAGGTTTTGCCTTCGGGACACCTCCTGTGACGTCAGCTTTGCGGAACACTCGATCTGGTGTAGGAACCCTGGCGCTGAGACCTGTGGTTTCTTGATTGAGTTGTTGTCGAGGCGTAGTCGCAACAATTTTTTCCGTCTCAAGTAGCTTCATATCGTGGTGTCGTTCAGAGTGATTCCCTAGCATAAGCGCCTGTATCAACTCCCTCTCACGCTCGCGCTGCGCTTGAAACTTCTTGGTCAGAATTCGTCGATCCTTGATCGTCGCGCACTTTGCCAATCGCTCCTCGCGTTTATTCTCCGCCAAAATACACTGTTCAATCACCTTAAGATGCTTAAGCGAAGCTGTCGACTTTGACAACTTCTTGTGCTGCGAATCAATGGCTGGGAGGAAAACATTGCCCACGAGGTGCGTGTTAAGGTCGGCGCTTCGCTTCAAGTGCTCTCGAGACGCGTTGGCGAGCAGCGACTTATACGGATCGTAAGCCATCCGCGAGTCGTGAGCTTGCGAACCTGTCTATCTGTGCTCAGTGTCCCCACTCAAGTGCATGCACAAGCTTCGACGTAATGCAACACCGTTCAGCTAAAATAGACGATATGAAAAATAGAGCGAAGAGAGAATCTCACCTTTAAGTGTTGGACTACCCGATGACGATCCATTCATCTTGTCCTGGTATCATAAGGGTCAAGTCTAGAAATGGTCGATGAAAGTCCGTCTATCAACTTGTTTTACTGTCCGCTGTCTGAACTCATTCCAACGCCTTGACGCTGCTGCCAAACAAGGTCGACGGGAGTTCCCGCTCTTCAATGTCAGGTTCCCCGCCTGTCGCTTTCTCTTCCCCTTCATCGTCCTCATCTTCGTCATCCAAATCAATCTCCTCCTCGTTCGCCACCTCGACGATCTGCTTTTGACGCACATTCCGCTCTGTTTCAGACTCCATCGTTTCGCCCTTCCTCTTCTTTGCTGCGTCACCGTCGCTGGGTGATGGCACATCGAGTTGCGCCTCCAAAGCAGCCATTGCATCACCAGGCACAGTCGGGGCTGGTGTCGATGCTGCAACCATTCCCGGGATCTTCGCTGTTTCTTCAGCCTGGGGAGCAGTCTCAGACGCGACATAGTTCATCTGCGAATACTGGGCCACAACGGAGCGCTTGATGCGTAGCATCTCGAGGAATGTGTGTTCGGAGCCGTGAGAAACCTCGAACTCATGCCACACCTTCCAGAAAGACTTTTCGTGTTGCCGAGGATCACTGAACTGCGATGCGTGCGCGTAAATTGCTCGAGCACGGTCAAATTCACCGAGCTTAGTTTCCATTTGTGCGAACTTTAAGCACAAGTGCGGCACGCACTTGTCTGGTAGTTTGGTGATGCCCTGTTGGTACACATGTCGCACCTTCGCCACCCCAAAGAACTTCTGTGCCTTCTTGATGTACTTGTCGTAAATTGCTAGCTTGTCATCGTCAGGCACAGCGTCGGACGCGCGCTCATAAATATTCATTACATTGCGCAGCATGCCGTGCTGCTCTTCAAACTCGCCGAACTTTTCGTAGAAGCCACGAACAGATTTGGACGGGGCAGCTCGAATAGCCTGTTCAAAGAGATCGCGAGTGCGCTCCATCTTGGTGCCAGCATAGCGCTGAACAAACTTGGCCAGATAGGTCTGCCACAAATCCCCCGCGTAAGGGAACTTCGGGAAGAGCGCCAAGCCGCGTTCGTATATGCGGAAGGACTCCTCGAAGTATTTGTTCTCCTCCAAATACGCCGCAAAGTTCAGTATCATCTGTGGTGTGATAATCTTCAGCTCAAACACCTCGTCATATGCAGCACGCGTTGATTCGAGGTCTCCCAAACTTTCCTCCAGATCAAGGCGCAGTGTCCAAAGTTTCACACTGAGATGAACATTGTCCTTCGCAGTCAGCGACTGCTGTTTGCGAAGACGAATCGTACGTGACGCCGGAATAGAACAAGCACCCCGCACAATTTTGAGCGCTTCGTCGAAATTCTCATGACGAAGCTCCACGTCCGCCCATTCGCAATACACAATCGCGAGTTCCTGCGGGTTCCGGTATTCGACATCCACAGCCTTTTTGAAGATCGCGCGCGCGTTGTTCAAGTCCCCGTGCTCGTCGTAAAACTTGGCAAAATGAATCCAGAGCGTGGGCAATCGGCCTCCCGACTTGACGGGGTCTACTGTTTTCACAGCCTCGGCGTATGTACGGATGACCTTTTGCAGATCGGGCTTGACAAGTTCCACACGTTTTTCCCACTCCCGCACATTGTGTGGGTTCTGGCGGAGCAACACCGAATTAAGCAACAGAGGGCGCCGCTCCGCCACATCCTCATAGACCTTCAGTAGGCGATCAACCTGAGCTTGATGGTCTATCTCATCTTCTTCGTCGTCGTCCTCCTCCTCGTCTCCACCAGCTGCCAGATCCATCTCGGCCGTCAGCATAGCCTCGATAAACTTCACGTAAGCATCGAAGATCATACTAAAGTCGCGCACCGTGACCACCGTGCGAATTCCCTCCTCGTACACATCACGCGCCGACTCAAACATGCCGAGACGCACAAAGTACGTCGCCAGCGAGCACCACAGCCGTCCCACCTCATCACTGAACCTGGCCATGCCGCTTCGCAGGATCGCTTCCACGTCCAGCGACTTGGCCACCTTTGTCGGGTGTTGCGACACCATATCGCACAGCTGCATCCACATACTGTGCGGCGTGCGGTCCGAGCTGCTCTGCGTGTCCTCAGCCGCCTCGATGAGCTTCACCAGCTGCAAACTCGCCTCTCCGTAGTGCTCCACAGACACCAAATAGTCCACGAACTCGCCTCGCTTCGACGGCTCCAGCATCAGGTATCTCCTGTACACGCGCACAGCCGTGCGCGGCACGCCGATCTGCTTGAC
>JAIKVD010000802.1:0-13458 GCA_024679075.1 Phytophthora uliginosa
CTCTCGGACGACGAGGAGGCTGTGAGTGGGACGGCTGCTCCCGATCCGCAGAGCTGGGCGGTGGACGGCGGCCAGCCTGGGCCGGAGGCTCAGCGCCTCAACACTCGCCGAGCGAGTGTACCCATGTCGCTGCAGTCCATTCTGTGCTGAAAGAGATACTGAAGCTTAGTTGTCATAGTGTAGCGTTTCGTAGGTCCTTATAGGAGCGAGTGGCTTTGGTGTTGGGTGCTCGCGGGTAGCTCGTAGCGATGAAAGGCGCCAGTAATAGAGTCCATAAGCAACACAAGTCCAAGCAGGCTGGGAAGATCTTCGGAACGTTAGTGCCGCCGAGCAGTGACATGCAATGAATCTGGTATGTGCGCGCCACTTCGCGCGCAATTGATGGTCCTCGTCAATATTTCGCTGGCCAGTCTGCAAAAACGAGCAAGCAAGGTAACGCAACGCATCGCAGACGCCCTCAGCTGACGGCGTTTCGTGCTTGCTTTGGGCGGCGAGGGACTTGCCTCTGCCGTGCCAATGTTTGGTTTCTCTTCTGGTGTTTTGGCATCAGAACCGCCATTGCCAAGTAATATGATCATCGACGATACTGTAGCTTGAAGAGGCAACGCCATTCCGTGCGTCCGTCATTAATCTTGTCGCGGGCCAGTTACAAGACGGCACTACAGTAGCCACCCAACTTAGCCGCGCCTTCTAACATGGCTACATCCACTTCAACTTGGAGCATATAAAAACCAAGTAGTAGCTGGCTCTTTAGCTGCTATTGCTGGCGGATCTTATGACACACTTTATGGGCGACTTAGCCGCTGTATAAATACCGAGCTGCTGCGTGTGGGGCCGTGAAGTGAAACACAACGAGAGACCCTGAAACGTTAGCACCGTCGCCTCTCGCGCGAACCGAGCTATGGGCTGCAACGAGCACGCCGAGAAGTCCAACAGCCTCTGGTACGTGGGCGTGATCCTAAGCATCGTCGGCTCCATCTGCACCAACATGGGCGTCAACCTGCAGAAGTTCTCCTTCATGCGCGAAGCCAAGGGCCGCAGCGTCGTCGACAAGCGTGGCTACTTCCGCCAGCCGCTTTGGGTGATTGGACTGTTGCTCGTGGTGGGCGGCAGCATCCTCGACTTCGTAGCCCTCGGCTTCCTGCCGCAGTCGCTAGCGACCCCCGTTGGAGGTTCTACGATGGTTGCAAACGTGGTCTTCGCGTCGCTGTTTCTCAAGGAGAAGTTCACAAAGTCCGACGCCATAGGCACCGCGCTAGTGCTGCTGGGCATCATCGTGGTCGCCACCTTCGCCGAGAAGGAGAGCAAGTGCTACACCGTGCACGAACTCGTTGCGCTCTACCGAGAGCCGCTCTTTGCGGTATATGCAACGCTCATGTGCGTCTCGTGCGTCGTCCTCTTCCTGCTAACGCGCAAGATGGAGCGAACACTCAAGCATAACGGGAGAACATCACCCGAGTACAAGCGCTTTCGCAAGCTGCATCCAGTGAGTTACCCCGCGCTGTCCGGGATCTTTGGCGCGCAGTCCGTGCTGTTTGCCAAGTCCATGGCGGAGCTCATGAAGACGACGATCGAGGGCGACAACCAGTTCGTGACGTTCGGCGCCTACGCCATCACACTCAGCATGTTCCTTTGCGTCTTCATGCAGATCCACTGGCTCGCTCATGGGCTGCAGAAGTTCGATGCCGTCTTCGTTGTGCCCGTGTTCCAGTGCTTCTTCATCTCCGTGTCCATCTTTGGCGGTGGTGTTTACTTTAAGGAGTTCGCGCAAATGCCACCCCTCGCGCTCGCTATGTTCTCGGTCGGAGCGGTCATCACCATTAGCGGCGTGGTCAAGCTCGCGCATCGCGATATGCACAAGCTAAGCCCGCTGAGGCGGATGCGAGCCGCAACTAGTATGCTGCTCTTTATCTACCGGTGCCAGAAGGCTCGCAACATTAAGGCTAACTGGAGTACGAGTCCCAGCCACAGCGAAACGGCGAAGTTCTTTCCAAAGCACAATGTGCCGCTCATATACACCAAGAAACATGCGACTCAGCCAGAACCAAGCGTGTCTCCGCCATCGTCGAGGCTATTAGGGCAGCGCTCCAAAGCTTCTGTGCTACCCGTTGGACCTGAAGTCACAACCGGCCCCACTACACCAACGTCTGTAAGCTCAGTATCTGCGTCTGCGTCTGTAACTCCAGAACCAGCTCCGATCCCAGCCCCACCGCTGTTCAGTCGCGAAGTGGCAGGGGCGAGTATATCATCGTCCGTAGACAGGAGAGAAGCACGAGGTCCATCTAAGAGCTAATGCATAAAAAAAAAGATTGGTGTATGAACAATCACCTAGATATAGAGATAGATTTACTACGCAACTAGGGCCTCGCGCCTCAGACACGCATGCAGTCAGCAGCACAGATTTGAAGCGCGTGAAAGGGTGTCTCCAATACCATGACGATCTGTACGCTAGTCAACTTGGTGTCCGTCGCTGTTTGGTTGGCGCCCCAATGCGTCGAGGCAATGACAACACTGGAAGATTCAAGCATGTCATAGAACTTTTTGTTCAAGCCGAACATGTGGAAGTCCCTGGATCCTCTAAAGTACCTAACCATTGATTCTCTTCGGAAAGGGGACCTACCGATAAACAATCGAGTGGCTTGAGTACTGGCTAGATGAAACGAAGCTTCCCAAGCACGCGTTCGTCTTCCTTCACCTCGATACCGCGACATATAATTGGCACGGAGCGGGAGAAATATTGGTGCATTGGCTTCTTCTTGTTGAAATCCGTCACGTAATTCATCCACATCTAGAATAAAGGATCACCAAAAAACGTACCCCCGTCCCGCATCTTTGCAAAAACTACTTTGTCAAGCTCCATAAGGTGAAAAACACAATTGGGTATTTTGCTGAACAGGTTGCTGTTACCCAGTACCAGTATTGCATTTGCACAATTCACGGTCCATGTTTCCAATCCTGTATTTTGTTTGGCTCAATTGGGCATAAAATACCAATATTCCTTTTCTTAAAGCCCCGGAACGAGCTAGAGCATGCTGGGGGCGGTCGGCTGCTGCTGGATTGTGGGCGATTTTGCTCCGTATGTTTGGGCTTACAATGTAAGTATATTCGATATACATGACATGTATATAATATATATGATATTCGATATACATGACATGTATATAATATATATGATATTCGATATACATGACATGTATATAATATATATGATACATGACATGTATATAATATACATGTCATGTATATCGAATATCATATATATTATATACATGTCATGTATATCGAATATTATATATATTATATACATGTCATGTATATCGAATATACACCGAAGACTCAGAAAATGACGTTTTTATACTGTGTATTTTCTGTTGCTCTAGCCGCTACTGTAGTGGGGGAGGAACACGCTTAGGGTGTTCCCCCACTCGGATCCCTTCTTAGCTCTGAAAATAAATTTAAGCGAAAAGTGGGTTCGTATGCTTTTGTAACGGAACTGAGTGGTATCACTCGCTTGTCCCCTTTTTGCCAGCGCGGCTCCAATATTAGAGAGATTTCGGAGTTGTCCTCACCCTCGCGTTACCCTCAACGGCATTTTTTAAGCTGAAGTGCGCCCTCACATTATATTGAATGTGATTTGATTTGCATTCATTTATAAAGTCACAAGATGCTTACTTATTGTATTTAGTCGATATTTGGGGCTGAACTTAATCAAAGATAGAAGGTAAAGGTAGCGATGATGAATTTGATGAAATCTGGGGAGGAGAGGGCGAAAAAGGGTCACATCGGGTGCGAACTTAGACAAATGTAAGGGTAAGGAATTGCTCCGAAATCTCTCTATTGCTCGGGAAATACTGTGATTTGCCTCGAAGAAAGCTGGTGTCGACGCCATTTAAATGGTGTGCAGAGCTACGCGAGCTCGTGTTGATGCCGTTCTCGTACTTTTTTCGCCCAGATAGCAGGAAACGAGCCGATATGTCGCCCGCCCTCGTTATATCCAATTTGATCGCCGAGAGTCATCCTAAACATCAACAGCAGGGAGGGAAGACTTGCTTTGAGTATTCCCTCGTCTCCAACACTGTCTCGGTTATACGTGCATTAGGTAGCGTCACACAAACAGCCTATAGCTTAGCTAAGTGACAAGTAATCTGAAACAAGCGAAATATTAAAGGGCTACATGTACAGTACTAGTTGATTGGATACAGATCCTGTCATCAATGTTGTCGTGGTATCTATGCGATGCATATGTAGGTACGGCAGTGTCCACATGTATTATAGCAAGAGCGTGACTCGTGCTGCTACAATTGCATAAGAGATGTGACTGTAGGCTGGCTGGCTGTATTGAATACTAGTACAGTAGGTAACGTACTGTCAATCAATTCCTTGAGTTTCTATCATTTTCCAATTTGCTCTTCACCGCCCGTTTTGAACGATGCACCTCCAAGGGCTGGTGGGTTTGGTTATCCTTGGCTTCGTGAGGCGTATTGACGCATATTTGGCGACGGGCTCCACACCAGTCGTGTCTGATTTCGGTGGCGTCCACTCTGCAAGCGAAACTAGCACCCCCGCGACGAAGTTCTTAAGATCTAGCGGTGTTGACGACGACGATGATAGCGATGACAGTGAAGAGCGAGTGGGACTGTCCGCAGTGCAAAAACAAAGAACTTGTTCTCCTATCCGACAGCACCGGCAACCCCACAGCAGCTTGAGGCATGGCTCGCTAAGGGAAAATCTGCCGATGATGTGTTTGCTCGCCTGCAGCTTACCGAAGGCGAAGGCTATCTGTTTCCCCGCCCCCAGTTCACTGAGTGGCTCAAGTACGCCGAAAAGGTGAGTGCCAAAAATCCCACAAAGAAAACGTCAGCGATCTCAACATTGACAACTCACTATGGTGACACTGGTCTGTACAAAATGATCGAAGTTGGCGTCAAGAACTGTGAAAATGGAAGATCTCGCCACGAAACTCCAAACCCAGCAAGTGCAGCACTGGATAACCACCGCAAAAGATCCGGACGATGTTTTCCGTATCATGACGCTCGACAAAGTGAAGAAGGACATTCTTAGCAACCCGGGATTCAGCACTTGGGCCAAGTACGTGGACGCCTTCAACGCGAAGTACCCCGAACACCCAACGTCGATGATCCCGACACTCCTGGATTACTTCAGTGATGTCGCTCTCTTCAAGCTGACCGAGGCGGCAGAGAACGTGAAGGGAACTAAAAGTATCGCCACCAAGCTGCAGGAACAACTCGTCCACGTCTGGCTAAAAAGTCGGAAAACGCCGGATGACGCTCTCGTATATCTCGGACTCGGAGAGAGAAATACCATCTACGAGAGACCGCTCGATACTCTGCTGGAGAATCCACTGTTCAACAGTTGGGCCAAGTACGTGGACGCTTACAACGGCAAGTATCCCGAAATGAAAGCGACAGTGATCGAGACGTTGACACGGAGATTTGGCGATGAAGATATGGTGAAGATGCTTAGTACAGCAAAGAAGGAAGATACCACACGAACCATTGCCACAAAGTTGGAATCTGCGCAACTGGAGATGTGGCTAAGCAGTGGAAAATCTGTCGATGATGTGTTCAAGTTGCTCAAGCTCAATGATCCCACAATGGTATTTGTCAAAAATCCTCTCCTCAACACGTGGGTTTCGTACATGAATGTCGTTGTCAAGGAGAATCCCTCTGAGGCGTCGACGATATTGTCGACATTGGAGACCATTCTTAACGACAAACGTCTGAACCAAGTTCTCCTTATTGCTGGGAAGCACCCCAGTATGGAAAGCGCTGTTGCTGAACTCCAGACGAAGATAATCCAGAGTTACCTGACGAGCAACGAATCCCCCAAGAAAGTATTTGATATGCTAGCCCTTGAAGACGTGGGGGAATCAATTCTCAGCCATCCTCTGTTCCACATGTGGATGAAGTACGTGGAGAATTTCAACAAGAAGAACCCAACGCACCAAGAATCCTGGTTTCTCCCGCTCCGTGCCAAGAATGGCGTCGATAAAATGATCGAGAAGGGGATGCAGAATCCAAGCACCGTTAACATTGCTAAGCTGGTGGAGAAACAGTGGCTCAAGTACTGGCTGGACGAAAAGAGGCCTCCCAAGGAGGCGTTCAAGTTCCTGCACCTCCAGAACATAGGCGAAAAGACTCTCGCTAGCCCGAAGTTTAACACGTGGGCCAAGTACCTGGATGACTTCAATCATCGATATCCCGAACAAAGCGAGATCATGCTCGACAGTCTGAGGGCAAACTACATCGACAGAAATCTACTGCGGATGCTCGATGCGGCAACAAAGGATCCCAGCACGGAGAAATTTGCGAAAAATATGCAGAGTGGACTTGTCAAGAGGTGGTTAGCTGAAAAGAAGAAGCCGGCGGACCTTAAACTGATGCTTTCTCATGAGCGCACTGCTGACGAAATGATCGAGCGATACATCAAGGAGCTCGACGCGGTGTCGGGAAATGCCTCGTAAGTTATGAGTCATAAAGTCCTGAGCGGTAAATCGAGGCTGCATTGTCAATTTGAAGTATGTAGTAGTTCTTCTTGCTCTGTCGTTTTCAGTCTATACTGTATGATAGCCTACGATCAATACTACGGCCCATCGCGCTTGGCAACTTTCTATTACGACAATGCTGTCGACGCCGAGATGCGCACTTCGGCATCATGATTGACGCATATGAGATCCGGTAGGATGATACAACAGTACATGTATAGCGCTTGAGCTTCCGACTCCTTGAACATATCGAGTTTCTAACATTTTCCGATTTGTCTCTTCAGCGCCCGATTCGAACGATGCACCTCCAAGGGCTGGTGGCTTTGGTTATCCTGGGCTTCGTGAGGCGTATTGACGCAGATTTGGCGACGGGCTCCACACCAGTCGTGTCTGATTTCGGTGGCGTCCACGCTGCAAGTGAAACTAGCACCTCCGCGACAAAGTTCTTAAGAGCTAGCGGCGTCAACGACGACGATGATGGTGATGACGACGCTGGTGATGACTGTCCGTGCCGTCCGTCGAAAAACTCAAGAAGTGTTCTCGTCTTCGACAGTAACCTCACAGCAGCTTGAGGCATAGCTCGACAAAGTAAAATCTGCCGATACTTTGTTTGCTCGCATGCACCTTACCGACGCTGGAGAGTCGCTGTTGTTCACTGATTGGCTCAAGTTCGCCGAAAAGTTGAGTGCCAAAAATCCCACTAAAGAAACGTCCGCCAGGTTCGTGGGGTTGGGGAGCTGGCTGGGGCCGTCCGTGGGGGTGTGGCGGTGGCTGGGGCGGTGCGGGTTGCGACGAAGGCTGGAGATGGTAAATACCACGGCTCGCCCACGACTGCCCCGGTTGCGCCAATCTCACAGCGTCAGGCTCCGACGATGTCGTTGACCCCCGCAGTAGAAAAACTAACTCCGAGTTGCGGCGCTGGAATTCTCGGCGCTGGGCTCGCCTCGGCAAATACATGTACCGCGCGGGTTTGCTGCGGCTACGCGCGTTTACTATTTTCCTTTCTAGAAAGTCGCTTTATCAGAAGTCATGCTCGTTTCCTCAAAAGTAAAGGCCGATCCTAAACACAGAAACGAGGAATATTTTCTATTATCAATATTCCAACTCCGATCTACCTCTGAAGACTCGGTTATGAGGTATTTCCTGACAACGCCTCGAGTTTCTTGACATATCTCGCGATCATTTCGTCGGAGGTTGGCACTCCATCGAGCGTCCATTTAAGATCCGCCGGCTTCTCCCATTCATGGATTAGTGCACTTTGCAAGTTCGTTGCCAGCTTCTCCGTGCTGGGATCTTTCTTAGCTACAGCAAACATCTCCACCAAAGTCCAGTTGGGGTAGCTGTCCTTCAAGCCATCGATCATCGTCGTTTTTTCCTTGGGATACCGATGGTTGAAGTCATTCAGATACTTGGCCCATACTTTGAAATTCGAACTGGCAAGAGTTTGTTCACCAATCTTGTCGAGGTCGAGGAAATGGAACACATCCCGGGGAGGATCCTTCTCATCTAGCCAGTGCTTGGACCGCTCCCTCTCCATCAGTTTTGCGATTTCCACAGTGCTTGGATCGTTCATCGCCGTCTTGATCATCCGTTTGACGGGCTCAGCGTTATATTCCATACGAATTGCCGTGAACCATGATTCTTGGTGCTTTGGATTCTTCCGGTTGAACATCGTCACATACTGCATCCATTTCGTGAACAAAGGATCGCTGAGAAGGTTATCCCCCACGTTGTCAAGTCTAGCCACGTGAAGACTTTTACTGGGGATCGGTTATTCGCCAGATATCCCTGTATCTTCTCCGTCTGGATTGTAATAGCAGCTTTTTCCATGCTGGGGAACTTCATGGTTGCTAGGAGGATTTGGTTCAGGGCTTTGTCATGGAAGTGCGTCTCCAGCGTCGTCAACAGCGTAGTCGCCTGACCGGGGTTCTCCTTCAGAACCCTATCCATGTACGAGACCCACGTGTTGAGGAGAGGATCGCCGGTAAAGTGAGAATACATACGGAGATCTAGTAGCTCGAGTACGTCGTCGACATATTTCCCGCTGCTCAACCACATCTCCCGCTGCGCCGACTCAAATTGCTTCGCTATGTTTCGCGTTGCATCTGTTGTTTTCGCCTTATGAAGCATCATCGCCACATTGATATCGCCAAACGTCCGTGTTAAAGCCTCGATCACTGTCGACTTCTCTTGGGGATACTTTGTGCTGTAAGCATTCGTGTACTTGAGCCAGGTGTTGAAGAGCGGGCTTTTCATGAGAGTACCCGCTGTCCTACCGAGACCGAGTTCTACCAACGCGTCATCCGGTGTTTTTCGACTGCTCAGCCAAAGGTGAATCAGCTCATCCTATATCTTGGTGGCGACGCTTTTGGATCCTCCTCCACGTATCGCCACGTCGGTCATTTTGAATAAAGCGTCATCATTGTAGTACTTCAAGCCATCGCCGCTGATTTTTCGGGATACTTTGCGTTGAAATCGTCAACATACTTGGCCCAAGCGGTGAACTCGGGATTGCTCAGAAAAAACGCTTGACCTTGTCAAGGTTCATCGCATGAAAGACATCGTCAGGGGCCTTTGCAGTGGTTATCCAGTATTGCATTAGCTCCTTTTGCAATTTCGTGGCGAGGTCCTTCGGACCCGCGAACTTCGCGGCTTCTTCGATAATTTTGTACAGGGCAGCGTCGCCGTAGCGAGCAGTCAGTGTCGAGAACGCGGACGTCCCCTTCGTGGGGTTCTTGGCACTCAGATCGTCGACGTACTTGAGCCAATCGGTGAACTGGGGGCGGTACAGCAGCCAGTCTCCGGCCTTGTCAAGACGCATGCGAGCGAAAACTGTGTCGGGAGTTTTCCCCTTGGTGAGCCATTTCTGAAGGCGCTCGGGAGTCACTTTCGAAGACGAGAACAAGGCTTTGGCCTCATCGACGACGGGTACGGATAGCCCTGTTATCTCCTCGCCAGTACCATCGATGGCGTCGTCATCATCGTCGACGACAGCGCTAGTTCGTAAAAACCTCGTCGTGGAGATACCATTTTCGCTCGCAGTGTGGACACCAGCCCAAGTGGAAAGGTCGGACAGTGTGGGGTCTGTCACCGACGTCTCTGCATCAGTAGGCGCGACGAATGCGAGGAGGGCCAAGCCCATCAGCCAGAGGAGGCTCATCGTTCGACTTGACGACTCTTCTTTTGTCAGTGAAGAGCGAGTTGATAAATGCTAGCGCCTTCAAATGCTCAAGAAGTTCACAAAATGGCCAGTGGCAAAGTACACATCCAGCCAAATGCAACGGGAAGCCACACTGGTCTCTTGGGACACGGCGATACGCCGTGTACAGTAAACCATCAATTTATATTTATATTTTTTAGATCAAAACAAGAGTTGCCACTGGAGTGATTCCCGGCGGGAATTTCCCGCAGGAATCTGGGACAGGCCAGTAGTGATTGTCACGAGATGACCAATCGGAAAACGCAAAAAGTCCACAGCATCGTGAGATAATCTGCAGGATGTGAGATTAGTCCACATGAGTCAATCCACATAAACCGGCGGGGCGCCCCTTCCTCGCTTCGTTTGGGCTATAAAGATAGAACTACTAATGTGGTACATGTATTGTGGTTTTCATCTTTTTTGGCCAAACGAACGGTCCGAGATCCGATATGCCGGGCCCGATTTGTAACTCTGGTCCGATTTAGGTAGTAGGGCTGTGGTAAGCTAGCTATATATGGCCGGATCTTTATCAAAAAGGCCATCACACATTATCAAGAAGGGCCACAAAGGCGTCAAGAGCGACGTACCGCTAAACTCAAGCAAGGTGATCTAAATGAAGTACTTGCATTAGGGATACGTACACTACAGTGTCGACGTTTCCTTACAACACAGCATACACAGCGTCGATCGGGACCTCCGCAACGGCTGACGGCTGTTACTCCCCTGGACGCTGTAGCAAGAGGATCCTACAACGTATTCGGTGCATCAACAGGAACACGGTTCAGGCATTTGGCTGCGTTGTGATCATCAACCTTTCCACACAGACTGCACGTGTATTGTTTCCTCTTCTGCTTCTTGGCGCCGCTGACCGCTGACTTGGCGAGCGAAGTGTTCCAGCAAGCCATTCATCTGAGTGGAACACTCAGAGGCTGGACCAACCTTTGATGAAGACGGCTCAATAATCGGCCCCGAAGCTTCTCCAGGAGGAGAAGTTCTCCTCTATTAGGGATACGGTTCTGACGCATAGCGCGATCTCGACCATCGCGACTCGCGATGCTCGATTTGCGAGACCGTCGAGTCGAACCACTCTACCGGTAAGCAGGTGGGGCAGCGATAGCAGCCTCGCGGATTAAGTCGCTGCTAATGGGTGTCACATTGACAGAGGACTCGTACTTGTCGGCAGTGTAGGCCGCATCGACATCGCTGCAAGGAGATAGCGGCATTGAATGTGTCTGCTGCCGTGTATAACAGCGTGTGCAATGAGCAGAGTTAGTATCCACACGGAATCTGCGACGAGGCTCTGTCGTCCGTGGAGCCTTGCCAGGTCCAGTTGCTTCTTGCCGACACTAGGCCCATGGTGGGTACTTATGGGGCCGAGAACGATCGCGACTGTCAAGCGTCGCGCTTGACGCCTTTGTGGCCCTTTTTGATAATGTGTTAAGGATTTGTGGCCCTTTTTGATAAAGATCCATATATGGCCCGTTTTGCTGACAGGGGCTCCGAGTTGTGAAGCCGGTGTCACAATTGCCGCTTTTCAACGGCAAAAGTGAACGCCGGGAAAACATCCCTGACACTGCCCGAACCACCTAGTGGTCTGCTATGGCATTAGTCTAGCTGCTGTTGTTAGATATAAAAGCGATATTACTTGAGACGAAGCTACACTGTGCATGTATATAGCCTTCGATCACTGTGAAGCTCTAGTCCGGAGTCATGGTGACCTCCGGAGTGCCGGTCCGATATGCCTTACACTCCTAATTATGACCCGACGCGGACTCCCTTACCCTACCCTCCGTCCGTTTATATAAATCGGACTCCGAGATAAGGCGTCAAATCGGAGGGCAAAAAGCTTGAAAACCATACAGTCTTCCCTCCCAAATCTGAACCCCAATTGATATGCCATGATTGCCATCCCCCGATTTCTGTAATAGCAGTTTCCGATACTAAGCGCAACGCACTTGATATTCCCTCCCAGTTATGATAAGTGGTGAGTTCTAGGACCAAATGTGAACTGTATTAGACATTATCAATTTTGACGAAGAGCCTACGTACGGGCTTGAATTTGAATGGAAATGGGAACCCGGTTGGCCTGATGTGCGAACACCCAGATCTTCAATGCCTCGTCGAGACCAGGATAATAGGTAACCTTCACTCTCGTCGCTCTCTTCGCCACCGCTCCCCATGTCTTCGTCGCTGTCACTGACGCTGCTGATGTCGCTGGAGAGGCCCGAACTGCTGCTGCTTTCGCTGCTGTGACCACTGTCCGAGTCGCTGCTGCCGCTGGTACCTTCTTCACCACTCGAATCGATGGCGTACACCTCTGGGACGCTTCCTTGGCTCGTCTTGTCCTCGATCATGCCTCTCGCGACCGCCGGCGCACGCTCCTGCTGGACTTTTTCCTTCGCCACGCTGACCCCGACGTACTGCACCATCTCCGCCAAGACTGCGGCCACGACATCCTCCAACGGGAGAAGCGGTGGAGTACCCTTCCTTGAGGCGGCAACAGCTCGATAAGCGGTGTCCGTGCTTCGGGACGAAGCAACGAGATCGGGTGCTAACGAGGCTGTCGCCACCTTAGGTTGGGCACTTTTCACCGTCATTGTCGCCATCGTCTACAAGAGCAAGTCAGCTTCACCAGCATCAACCGCAACAGTTCAAGAGCGCTCCTACCTTGGCCGAGTGATTTTCGTTTAAGTACGATCGACTTGATGGGTACAGCGCAAATTCGCAAATGAGGACCTCGACCAGCGCGCGCAGCCTCCCGTTCTTCGAGCAACCTTCCAGCGACAACCAAGACCAGTCATACCTTATAATCTGCATGTTTTAGATACCTCTGAGACTTTATAGTCCAGAAGGCCATTTTGACTTTTAGGCTTTTATATCCTAGGACTTTTTTCCTAGATTAGGACATTCAGCCTCGCTTAGTGTGGACCACGCCACATTAGGCAACATACCTACCGATCAGCGTGGAATTTTCCACACATTAAGTATAATGAACATTATTTCACCAGGATAATAGGTAACGGTGTGATTGGTTTTGTGGTCATCGTTCACCACGGCACTGAGGATCTCGGCGGAGCACTTGAGATCCGAGATTGTTCCCGGCGCAAATGAATAGGGCCCCACTCCAACAACTCAGTGCATGTCTCGACAGGACACACACCGTTCTACGTGAACGCCATGAGGCATCCATGCGTACCGAGCGTACTCGGTGCGGTAGCCCCTTCCTTAAGTGGGGGAGGGTATCCGGTTTCTTCCAAACCGAATGAACACGCTGATACGAGCAATGTATCAGCAGTGACGACGCGCGCATGCACTGCGCGCAGCCCCATCGACGAGAGTACAGTGTCTACGCCGGGCGTAGACACTCACAACAACGATCAACACCACGCACAGGCCGGGCCTGTTGCGAACAAGAACCACGAACTGAACAAAGAGTTCAGCTCGAAGGCAATGGACTTTGTCCAGCGCCGACAAGCCGTCATACGCTTTGTGCAAGATGCTATTGCAGCTTCTGTCGATCGACAGAAGCTGAACGCAGACAACAATGGCAGGGGAAACACAAATGAATTCCAAGTGGGTTTATTAGTTCTATTAGCTACACAGAACCTAGCTAAAAACGCAGTTTCTGACTTCGGAGCAAGCAAGCTTGCCCCGCGCTTCATGGGACCCTTCACCGTGTTGGCGAAGCATGGCATCGCGTACACGCTAGACATACCGTCCAGCATGCGCCTCCACCCAACCTTTTACGTTGGGC
>JAIKVD010000803.1:0-14892 GCA_024679075.1 Phytophthora uliginosa
AGAAGTTTGTATTGGGTAGCATAAAATGTGTGTGTTTAGACAGAAAAAGGATATGGTTCTCATTTGTGTCGCCACTGCCGAAACCGGCAATCTGTATGGCAGCCCTGCCAAGGGCGTGGAATTCGCAGTTGTTAGCACAACCTTCGTTTGGGTATACACTATAGTAATAACATATCTAAACAGTAGCTCGTAACTCTTAGTAGAAGCCGAGATATCGGCTAAAACGTGCCGCCAAATCGATGGTCCTATCGATTTGGCGCGCACGGTATAAACCAGGGGTTTGCATAAAAAATTTCAGTATCACTATAATCAGAATTTTTCAATAAAAAACCGGATTATTGGAGCTTTCTGAAAAAAATACAATATGAAGTTGTACCAATTTTTGCACTAAAATATACAAAAGATACCCCTTACGAAATCCAAGTTGTTGACCAAACTGCTGGATGTCAGAGCTCCACTCACTACCACAACTTGCGATTACTATGGTTCGTAGTTGATCCAAGGTAGCTTCTCACTGGTTAACACAGCTCCAAAAGCGTCAGAAGCAGTCCCGAACTCGCTGGCTTTGTATCTCACTTCCAAAAGTGCCCTCCTCATTCACTACGATGCCGTCAAACAACAAGGATATCTGCGCCTACTTCTACGAGTCCCTAGATCATGGGATGTACCGCTGCAAGCAATGCGGTAGTGAACGCAAGCAGCTCATTGGCACCGGCTACTCAAACGTCATTGCCCACCTCGCCCACAAGCATGATGGCTTCAAGGACCAATTCGCCGCGGCACTCGCTTCGACCACCCCACGACTCCAGGCGTTTGGGTTCGTCTCGGAGGAGACGTCGCATCGTTTCCAGTGGATGCGATGGGTGGTCGAGCAGAAGATGCCGCTTTCTGAAGTCGACAACGAGCTCACACGGGAGATGTCGAAGTGGAAGGCAGTGTCGTCGCGCGTGCTGCTCAACAGCATGCATCATGTCGCCAAGAAGGTGGGCAAGAATCTCGAGGAGATTGTGGGCAGCTGTTTTGAAATAATGTTCGACGGGTGGTCGCATGGCTGCATGCACTACGTGGCTGTCTACGGCGTGTTCGAGGAGATCGGTGAAGTCCGCCTACAGCTTCTCGTGTGACGGGGGTTACACGCACCGTAGCTTAGAGGAAGCGTAACACGCTAACCCGAGCAGACGCCTGGCGTCTCTGTCGCTCTCTATGCAAAAGGCCTGGCCTTCCCTGTCGACTAAGGTACCGAGTACCGAACGACTTGCACACTTGTAGGTTAGAGTAAAACTGACTTGTATTAATAACACTCATACGTTCCTATCTACTGCTTTCTATCTGTATACTGAATCCCTATCTAAATGGCGATCTTCCTGGGTGGTTGGCTCAGGTGAACCCGTGTCCTTAAGTACGGTTGACTCCCGACTAAGCATATTACCTATGGGAGGTCTATGAAGAATATTCCATTGGAGAGGGCCTGGTGTGTACCACTCGATGTGGAGTGGTCCACACCAGGGAGTGACCGCCAGTCCAAAGCGGTCATTCTCCGTTTCCTTGAAAATGACAGCAGCCAGTATTGGCCCCATTACATCTCGCGGTTTCACCGCTTGACGAGGGATCGCAAGATGCGGACGCACACATCAAGCTCTTCGATGCTGTGATGGACGTGTACAACAAGACGCTCGACATGGTGGCTTTCATCGTTGGCGGCAACTGTAGCACAAACCGGTCGATCGCCACGAAGCTCGGAGTTCCTCTGGTCGGTTGTGCCAGCCACCGCTTTAACTTGGCGGTTAACCGGTTTCTTGTCGAATTCGAACCGTTATTAACTCAGGTTAACAACCTGATGTCGAAGTTATCTCAAGGTCAATAACTTCGCCGAGCTCGCCAAGTCCACTACACCTTTTCCAGGCCAAGTTCACCAAGAACAAGGCCAAGTTCACAAAGAACAAAAGCAAATGCACCGAACCCAAAATCAAATGAATATTGTGCAATATCAAATGCATTCATGCAAGTACCGTTAGCCTTCCAAATCAAATACCCCCGACAAATATGCAATTACCGTACTTGTTCCTTAGCAGCCGACAGGCATGACCTCGAGGGCCGCCACCTTGACGTGGAATCTGAGAGTGTGGCGGTAGCAGGACGCGCATAATTGCACCGTCGCAACACGGGGGAAGAGTGTCTCCGCACCCTCCAGCAGGAAACGCTGGCGGTGGGCTTTCATCGTTGTGCCAGGCTGAACAGCGATGATCTCCGCCCGGCGCTCCGTCATGAAATCTTCACAGCCGATTTGAACGCAGAGAACACATTCTCAATCGGGTTAAGGTTAGCTATTGGCGGAATCAAGGAAGGTGAAGGAGGATTAGCGGAAGTACAGCGAGTGCACCGTGGCTGCTTTGGCGTGCCATGGCGGGAGTCCTTGCGACAGGATCACCTACTAAATAGAGTACAAGTCGGTAATTAATTATGGTAGGATTGTGCACTTCAACTTGCACTTTGCGCATTTGATTTTGAGTTCGGTGCATTTGCTTTTGTTCTTTGTGAACTTGGCTTTGTTCTTGGTGAACTTGGCCTGGAAAAGGTGTAGTATTCACCCTATCAAACGGAATATTACAAGATGGAGTTCCAGCTTCGAGATGCTCCAGCGCTACGAACGCATTCGCCCCCAGATCAAGACCGTGGATGCGGTGGAGGAGCTAGTACCGACTGGCGCGTCGCACCGTAAGCTGCTCGAGCTGCTCAAGCACATGAAGATGTTCGACAGTGTGAACAAGAAGCTGCAGTGCGACGGCATTGACCTGGCGAACGTCCGCCTGTTGTTTGACTCTGTGATTGCCGATTATCCCAGCATGCGTGGTCAGCTGAAGCCCACCGCCAAGATTGTACACTCGCCTGTGTTTGAGTCGGCTGTGGTCATAGCCATCAGTGGGGGTGCTCATTCCAGTGCAGAAAAAACTGCCATCAATCGATTCGAAGCACCGAAGTGTGGCACCAAGCTGAAAGAGCGCGGGAAAGACTACGCGACCCAAATTCTGCGTACCGGACCAAGCAAGCGCACCAAGGCGGGTGGGCGCTCTGATGGAACTACCTACAGTTCCCTGCTGAAGCAGCTTCCCCCGGCATCGAACGTGTGCGAGAGACTTTTCTCGCAATGCAAGCTTGTGCTGACTCCGCAGCGTTCAAGTATGCTGCCTGCGAATTTTGAACTCATCATGTTTCTTCGTGCAAACAGGAACATGTGGGATGTGACGACGCTTGCTGCGGTTGATAGTGAGTCTGAGCTTTAATACAGCATTACAGTATTTGCGGCCGTATTTATTATTGTATGTTGTTGTATTGCCCTTATTACTATTGCAACCATGAGGAGGCAATTCCGTATAATACTGAATTGGGAGCCCTGTTAGAAACCCTTTTAACCCTTAGGGATAAAACCCCCAAGAATGTCTATCGTACTTCATCGAGTTTCGGTCCTTATTAGGTACGATATACATTCTTGCTTAAACCAGCAAAAATGACCAAAGTGACTTGGAGTTTCTATAGGGGATATCCGCGCCGGACGTACTACATGTAGCGGTCCTATCCGGAATGGTACATTACTATAAATTGCGCATTTTCTGCGCCTGCTTCGCAACCACAACATCTGAGCGTGACGCAGAAATTGCTGAAGCCATCATTCAATTGCGGAACCACCGTACACAATACGTACTTTTTTTTAGGAACGAGGGTTCTCGGAATTCCGAGCCAAAAAGGTCAACTAAGGTAAATGTCCAATTGAAAGCCATATCCTGTCAATGCAAAACTTCAATTGGACATTGATCAACAACCAGATGACTTGCCGAACCATCGCGGGCAAATCCTAAATCCTCGCGATTCGGGCGATTTTTAGAGTTGACAGGTGTCGGGATCCATGTTTTGTGGTCCATCCAAACTTAGCGTCCATTTATAGGATGTGTGTCGATTTAAGGCCGCGTTTTGACTTGCTTTCAGTATGGCGATGACCGTCGCGATTGAGCTTAGAAGTCTATAGTTAATTTTCATTTGATGCTGAACTTCGATACCACATCGCAGAAAAGGAAGTCATAGCAGTGTTACGAGTACTCCAGGTTTTCCGGACTCTGGTAGAAGGATACCCTCTGGTTGTATACACTCGGTACTCCGTCCTGAAGTGGATCATTCAATCGAAAACGGCGGATGGGAGGTGTGTCCCCTGGGGAGTGACTTTGTCACACTGAAATCTGGACATCCGGAAGATAAAGAAATACGAGGACGGTTTGGCGGCTATCATGGGTGCAGGAATTACTCCAAGAGAGCACCTGGACGAAGTCGCGGAGTCACTTAAGTACGCAAAACATGTCGAACCACATAATCAGAATATGCATTGAACTATTGAGTGAAAAAAATGTGCAGTGGTTGCACGATCGGTTCTTACTAAACGATCGCCTCACCTCGTACAACACCGGATCCGCGTTAGTCACCCTTTGAGACGCCATCGCCTTTCTGGCTCGTGGTTTGCGCAGCTTCTTTTTCTTGTCTGTCGGTGGTGTATCGGCTCCTACCATCCACGGTTGTTGTTTATCTCTTCCTACCTTTCCCATTCTTCGGCGGTTGCAGCACTAGCCGAACGATCTCTTTCACTCGTAGCCTTGAAGCGAGCGCAGTTGAAGCTGACAATTCATTTCTCTTGAAGTTAGCCAGCTTGGCCATTATCTTAACCCCCGACAGTTGGAAGATACCGCAAGTTTTGAACCCGTAGGATATTTATCCTCAAAATTGCAGCTCACACATGCTAGTCGCGATGCTGATACTAGTTACGACAGAACCGCCAATGAGTTCGTCAATCAGTACCTTCAACTGCGCTTTGAAGGAAGCATACACGGTCATATCAAGAGGTCGCAATATATGAGTTGTAATCGCAGGCAAACACACCAAAATTATTTTGAGCTTGTTAGCTGCAGCAATGATGGGGTCCGCTATATGTGATGAGCAGTCATCCATTACTAGCAGCAGATGTCTCTTTACATGAGCAGGCACATCATCTGAAAAGAAAGCGAACCACTTGGCAAACAATCTTATACTCATCTCATGAAGGCACTAACGCCGTGCTTCACACGGGGAAGCTCTGGATTTGATCGCCGAGCTAAACCCACACGTAGCATTTAAGTATATGTTAGCTGTAGGACGAGATATGTTTCCTTCATATCTGCTCCGCCTGCTTCGCAGCCGCAGCATCTGCACGTGGTCGAACTCGTATGTAGTGTGCTTAACACTAAGTTGAAGTGAACAAGCAACGAATAACCCATTGTTTTTTTTCAATTTTGTTAGCTACGTTTTGGTTTACCCACGAATCTTCGTGCAATATTCATTGGGTGATTGGGTTTTGATGTTGCTCCTGGCGAACAGGGTCAACATTCACTAGATTTTTTATTGTGACCCGGTTATATTATCTTACAGGTTCTAACGTGAGCACTTGTGTCAAGGATGTACTTAGAATTTACAATTCTAGCCTAGACGATGCTGTTTTGAAGGGATATACACCCTTACCGAAATTGTTTTTTTATCAGGAATGGTTCTGATATAACAGGTGCATAATCTTGTGGAGATATTTTCGCAAGTATTCTTATGACACCGTTTTTTCTTAGGATAAGCATTGATAAATATAGTTTTTTACGTCGAGTTGCGTTCTCGTAAGTACTCTGGATTAAAAATCCAGGTAACTGTCTGTGGTCATGACAGCAGCACCCGGCAGTAAAAACTTCTCCTGGATGTGATTTTTCACTCTATCACCCGGGATAATGAAAAGGGGTGGTATCACGAAGCCACTAGCACTTCCACAGGCGACAGAACGAGGTGAAAGCCTGCCGTTGCATCGCTATGTCACACGTTCTTAGACCCGCACAGCGCAACAATTTGCGTAGTCTTTCTTTCACTCTCAAAAGAAGTGTCTCCGCATTGAAAAATTGTGCGGCGTCCATTTTGTGCTCAATGATGACCTTCGCCAGTGACCAGAACGGAGGAGCTACGTCGTCGTACTATCCAATCTTTCGCACCTTAAAACCTCAGAAGCTTTCTGAATATTTGCACGTCGACCAACGGGATTGCCGATTAATTGCCGTCCGATATCCATTTGTAGATGCTCTTCTCAGCTTCTTAACAAAACAGGGGTAATTGGCCGCACCGCTTTTCTTCATTCCCAATTCGGGAGCTGGCGTTGGTATTTCGTCTCCTTAAATTTCGCTCAGTAATCCCTGTGCCCTCACCAATGTCGACGATTGCCGCTTCAGTCTTCACGGCGTCTACAGCTTGTTGTTTTTCTGTGCTTGTGTGGCTGTTTCTTATCTTCTTGGACGTCTTGCCTTCGGCTTCATCGCAATTTTTGGATTGAGAGCCAAGTAAGCATCCTAGAGCGTGATAAGATCTCGAAGGTTCCAGGAGAAACATACGAATATTATAATTGATCATCGGCGGAGTTCTATTTTAGTTCGAGCATTTTCATTGGTAGTAATGAAGTCGGTCTTAAATTGGCATCATGGCTATAGTTTGGCCATTGGTCTTATCATTCAAAGCACTATTAACCAATCTAGCGAGCAGACTCACCTCCACCACTCTTGCCTTTTCGGTCGCCGTAGCAGCCCCCTCCAATACTCACGGTAAAAACCCTGCTACTGTGGCGCCGATGTAGCTAGCCTCACCTCGGTACGGATTCGGAATCGGATACACAACTACACGCAACCATCAACGCCGCCCGCTACTAGTCGTTAACCCCTATGTCGACCCCATGCTATCGTAGGTACCTAGAGCAATATGTGTATTAAATACAAATTTTGTTTTTGCTATAGCCAACGATTCTCAGGTAACAGTGCTACTATCATACGACGCTTTAGAGCTTACACTTAACCCCTCCCCCATTCCCCATGGGCATGAGCGAAAAGTCATTGCTCGCTCACACGTTGGAGGCACTGAGAAAGGCAATACTTGCGATATGTATTATGCTTCCCAACACCCCTTTTTGGTTGCCATCGATACCTCTACCTCCGACATGACAGGAAACAAGAGCACGAAAACAGCAAAGGATAGCAAAACATATCCGAGTCTCTGACCTGCGGAATCGTTTATAAAACCATTAGGGATCGTTTGGTACAAACGCTGCTCAGATCGCATGGCCACAGAAGGTGCGTGTGGGCCACATCCCGCCTGCTACATGAGGCTGCGCCCTCGGCGCTCACTGCTAGGACGAAGTATGGGGCCACGTTGCCGACGAGCTGGCGGCTGTTTGAGTTGCTTGCGAGCTTACTATTGAGGAGGCGTTGAAGTTGGGTATATGTGGATGTGGCAAGGTGCGAGAGCTGACTCTGCTGTGATAAAGTGCGTCTTCGCTGCGGTGGGTACACCGACGGTGCCCACGCTGCTATGTAGATATCTGAGTCTGCCTCGCCGGTGCCACCACTGCTGTGGTGAGGCCTGAGCCTTCACTACTCAGACAATCGTTCACCACTGAGGCGTCCGTCCGTTCTGCTGGAAGTCACGATACAATCTACACGCGGATCCTTCACGGAAATTGAAGGTCTATAGAGACTGAAGGCCACAGGACCACATCAGTCGTGTCGGCTCATGAGGAACGTCCCAAGTCATGCTGAAGGTATGATACAATGCATACGTGTTATTGAACTGACATATACTTCAAGGAAAGGGCATCAACTATACAACAATTTCAGTATCGCAGTCGTTGGCGAAGATAAAGTTGCAAAGTGGTTACCTCACGACAATCGTTGACGATTTGGAATCCTGGTTTCGTGAATGAGTTGTCTAATCCCCCCCCCTCTTCCACCTCGGCGCGCAGATCGGTGTCTTCCTTCTCCATCACATTCACACGCCTTTCCAAGCGCAAACAGACCCCGTATATCTTGGCCAAGTCAGTGTTGCGAAGACGATCTTCGAACCAACGATGGTCAACCTGCTCCAAAATGGCTTCGTAATGTAGGTCGAGTTCAACACTTTGCCCTTGAAGGTCACGTTCGCTGCTCTCTTTGTGAAGGACTTTATTTCTTCGGCGGCTTATTGTATGTGCACACGTGTAGGTCGGCGTCTCGTAGACTCCGAAGCTCTAGCTTTCTTTTACTGCAAAGCCAAAGACGTCAAAACACATCGGTCCGATAGCCTTCCTACGGCGTTGGTGGTTAGCTCGTGCTTGATCTAGAACGCTGCGCCACTTGTCCTCTGTCAGCGCCACGAGGTCCCTCTGCGCTGCTCCTAGGCTTGGTCTACCGTACGCGTTGATATCAGGCCGAAGGGTACGAACTTCGTAACCTGCTAGTGCAGGCTCAACTATTGCCTCAACTTGCGCACAAAAGGCTCCAAAGAGACCTTCTATGTCAAACTTGAACCCGGGGTTGTCAACGCGCACGCCCTTTCTACTGGTTTGAGCGATTCTACCTATTTTCCCTGTGACGCGGGCGAGGGTTCCCATTGTGTGTTGGGAAGCAGTGAGTAAATCGCATGCTTTCTCGAAAATCCACGCAAACATAAATATTTCCCCCAACTATTTGAGAAGGATCTACATGTACATGTCCAGAGATGATGGCAAAACGTAAAGTACGATGCCAGGCCTGGCTGAAGTTTGATCCAGTGATGGGCAGAGCCCGTGCGAGTGGGTTTGTGGTACAATGTGATTTAGAGTTAACCCTTCATTCTCCAATGTCGAAGGATCCGACAAACGAGAAAAGGGTCTCATCGGAGCCGTGGACATGTCATAAAATGGACATGTAGATCTGAATCGAAGTGAGATACTCCCTTTTCTGGGGCACCTATCGCATCTAGTCTACATGAGGGAGCGACTTCCCGATGTTGCATAGACGGTCGCGGTGTCCGACGATCGCTGAGACGCCACAGTCGAGCTGCTTGCTAACTCACACGTGGAAGATCATGCCGCCGGTGTCATGGCTGTGACGTTGTTGTTCACGCCGCTGGTGTGGCGTGGTTGGCTGCTGTGACGACCAAGTGCATGTCGACGCTGGCCAAGTTGCTGTGGCGAGTGGGTGGCTTCGCCGTGGGCGATCACTCTGCTGGGATGAAGTCTGGGGCCACACCACCGACAAGATATCTGCTGTGGCGATGTGGAAGTTGTTTCCATGCGTCTGTGGTCACGGATGAGGCCGCGCTGGCGGTGCTCATGCTGCTGTGTCGAAGTCTGAGTACACGGACGTGCTGCTGTGAAGGAGTCGAAGTTCATAATGGTGGAGTCCCTGCTGCTTTGGGGAGGTGTGAGGTTCTGTCGCCGGTGCGCATACTGCTGCGGAAAGATTTGAGCCGATGACTCCGACGAACTTGCTGTTGTGGAGACGTTAAAGTTGTGTTCGGGCCGCTGTGTCAAAGTCTGAGTGCACGCCGCTAATGGGCTTTCTGCTAGGGGACGTTGAAGTACGGGTCTACTGCTGCTGTGAGTCTACGCCACCCATGTTTTTTTTCTTTCGCTATGATGAAGGCTACCCCACGCCCAAGCGCTCATGGCCCAAGCTTCATTGCACTTATTTTCGAGGACATCACCGGATGCTGGCGTCTACGCTTAGATGCTTCTGCGTCACGTGTCTCACACTTCAGTTCGCCCAATCGCCAGTTCTCAGAAGTCTCTTTGCCAGCGAAAGCCTACAAGTACAGCTCGTCCACACAGTCCTGCTATGCTTGGGATATTTGGTGTATTGGATCGCTCACTGCCCGACGAACCGGCGCTACTACCAACGATCTTGGGAGCCAAAAGATATCCTGTTGGTAGACAATTTCGCTAAAGAAATGGGCCTGGTCAACCGGTGAAAGGCTTCTGATGAGCCAAAATTCGAGAAGTTCTGTCAACAAGACGACTTTGGTAAGCGTTCGATCGGGGCAGCCATGACTGGGTTGTGCATGTTTAATACTCTCCAGCGAGCTGCTGAGTTGGCGTGCCGTCCGGATATCGTTGCATCGATGCGTTTGTCGCTGACGAGCTCAAGTACAGTGACAAAGGGGGCATCTTGGAAGGTTCTGTTGTGGTTCTTGCGTCGTCTTCGTGATGATGGGCATGACATCATCTTCAAGGCCATTGAGAAAGACATCTTTGCGATAGCGGGTCGACGTGGGCTACGGGTGCTGGAAGAGCTAAGCCTTTACAATGGTATCTATCTTGTCGCGGCTTACGGGCATAACCTCGTTGGACATTGTATCGTACTCACGGTCCAAGGCAAAACGCGGCGCATCTACGACCTACAAGAAGGTAAGCCAATCGCGTCTGCATAGGGGGTGGATCAACTTCTATGCCTTCATTCGTCCTTTCATCGTTTCCAAGGGGAAGTAGATGATAGGAGTCGGTAGGATTTCCGAGGGTTTGTCTTACTGACACTGAATGTTTCCTAGCAATTTGGTGTTCATGCATGGTATATGTATTTGATCCAAGACGCCGAAGATAGTAAGAGACTAAAGATCCGATGAGAGTAAGAGACCGAAGAACTGAAGAGAGTCAGAGACCGAAGAGCCGAAGAGACCATCAGTCCAGTGAATATTAAAGAGATGTCTGCATGCCGGAATCTCTGATGACGCAGCGAGTCGCCACACTATAGGCCGATGCGTCCCACACGTGAATGGTGCAGTCTCGAGAGATTGTGACTAATCGACCGAATACATCAGCAGCATGGGTTATCACAACATCGTTTGAGTGGTTTTCAGACAGCAAACTGGCCTACAGACTGAGCTGCGAGGCTCCGAACTGGAGATGCACCGAGAATATATTTTAGCTTGTGTACCAGAGACAGCGTCATTCTGGGCTGCGTTGAGGGTCAAGCCCACAACACCGCGGTCAAGTGCTACGTGACCGGTATCCACGAAGTCATGGTCGTAGTGCAGAACACCCCCATCACCGCCACCAACGAGAACGCCGCCGCCAAAGTACAAAATGGAGTTGACGCCGAAGGAACATGTTGGGACTACCTTCACCAGGTCCGCGCGTCTGGCCGCGGTGCAGGTGATGTGGAGCCTTCATCAGAGCGACATGGCCGTCGGTGGCGCAGCCTCCCAAACGCCACAGCAATTTGGTCACCAGCGGCGTGAACTTCCACTTTACCACAGCAGCCAGCTAACCCCAGCAGCAATCTCACTGGCGGCGTGGCCCCATACTCGGCCACCGCAAGCGCGCCGGCAGCGTAGCCTCACACCTCGCTTCTCCAGCAAAGAGACCAGCCTTATGAAAGTTCACGTTGTCACGTTGCTTACGAGGGTAATGCTGTGTCGTCATCGGTGGCTACACTATCTTGGCGAATGCCGATGTGATGGGTCTGCTCGACGTTGCACTTTAGTTCGAAACACCTGGGTGGAAGGTGAAGACGCAGAAATTTCCTGTCCTAAACTGGTGAAGGACTATCCCAATAGTATGGGCGGCATGGATGTCCACGACCAGCTGCGACTGCAAATATATTCTCTTCAAACGGCGTTCCCATTCAAGAAATACTACAAGCCGTGCGTACGTTAATTTGCGATCTTTGCTGATTTGACTACTACTCGGGACAGGCTTTTCCTCGGTCTTCTCGATATGGCACTTGTAAACACACCGTGAGCACTAAAAGCGGATCGGAAAGAAAGTTTGACACACGCTGAGTTTCTGGCCACCCTTCATGCCCAGCTGCTGACCTTAAAGCGAGAAGACATTCGTGAAGCTCTGGGGGTAAGTCTACACTTATCTGATGTTACTGGGAAATACTAACGAATGTGTATACTTTGTGGGCCTCAACCCCCCAAATACCCCTGTCGTGTAGGTCGGTGTGTCGCTCAGCAAATTTGTCTGACCATGCGTCAACAGAAACATATGACTTTTATGGTGAATCCGGTGACCCAAATCGAAAACGAATGCAGCGAGCGTGCACGGTTTGTAGCTTGCTTTCTCCACCTGGCAAGAGAGGAAAACAGCGAGTAGTTTTGCAAATTGTGTTCGGAAGGCTACGCTAGGGAGTAAGTAAACTTGTATTCATTCCCGGACATATATGTATGGTCTCTAACCTTCGTCGTGTTAATGTATACCCGGACAGATATTTATGGGTTCTAACCTTCGTCGTGTTAGTTAGTGTATGTCATTCGGTGTGCAAAAGGCTTGTTTCACAATTTGGCACGAAGACTGGGACTGCGGAAGAAAGACACCGGTTCATGTCGGTAAAACATTGCAGTATCGTATACCAACAGGAAATAGACGACGCCCCGCCGCTGAACATGTTGGTCATTCAGCCCTTGATTAGCTAGGAGTCTCGACATGATGTAGGTGTTCTGCAGAATTTATGAGCGAATATGACAGAATTTTTCTTACTTCCAATGTTCATCAACTTACTGCCATAATTTACGTACTAGTGAAGTCTATTCATCTACGTCGGGCTCTCCTTCCGTACATCGAAGTGTCGATCTGCAGCTACTTCATCGTGGTCCCTAAATTCACCGTTGGCGTAGCCTCCGACGTCACCACAGCACGAGAACACCGGCGACATGGACGTCAATTTCTATAGCAGCGAGGGCACCGCTGGCGTAGACAAATTAGTACGAACTCACGATGTTTCTGAAACAGCAGCTCAAACGTGCTGTCTACTGCTGCAAACTTGCACCGCTTGCTAATAAATTAACTGGTTTAGAGTCCCATCAGCAACATGCTGTCATTTCTGGGATGGCCTTGCAACGCGCCAATGTGTACGACCCCCGTGGAATGTCACTGGGTCTTTTCTTGCGTTTGTCTTTCAGGGTCGACGGAAACCCAAGCCGTCGTGTTTGAATCTTGCCGGCCGTGTAGACCTTGTTTGACAGCAGCTCAAGCGCCAAAGGGACGAATGTGTGAAACCTATCGATGACAACAATACGATGTCGTTCACGGTGTCTTGGAAGGACCATATCCAAGTTGCGTAAAACAGCAGTCGCCGGATTTATCATCAATCGTTTGCTTGCCACCGAGATGAGCCTTTTTTCATAGTAAACTTCTAGTTTTTTCACCAAATTATTCATAACAGAACGTTGGGTATCATGGAGTTGATATACAAAACTTTAAAACGGTCAATCTCACCTCACGCAGTAAGAGGACCCAGGACAACAAGTAAAAAAAGGTATGTTCCCCATTTATGGGGCTTGTCACGCATGGACATTTTCGTGCCATTGTATCTCGAATGCGAAGGGAGCATGCCCTCATCAAAAGACAACAGGGCCTGGATTGTAGCCTTGTTTGAGTGTCCGATGTAGCTTTTCAAAAATTGGTCAGATTTTTTCAGGCTCTGTCCGTCAACGCCATGGGATTCGTGTTGTCGGAGAAGGCATTATATCATCGAACCTGTTGCATTCATCCTTAAATCTTGGGGCAATACGTTAATAATTGCATTAGCGCAGGTGTGTACAAACCTGTCGCGTGCCATCCATTCCCCAAAGGTTCCTCCTGGAATTGCTCCTGTACTCGTTGTGCTCCAATACTGGCAAGTCGGCGCTTTTGGAGACACAGCATCCGCGCGATGATAAGCCCAATCATAATAGTTATTCCATGGGCATCAGATTCATACATTCGTCTCAACCGATCGCGTATCTGCTTCAGCGTTTCAACCTCCATTACCCTTGTGCCCCGCGTTTTACATCCTAACTGCCGGTCTCGGATTTTTTTCGCTCATGCTTTTAACGTTTGTGATGCATATCGGTTACTCTCAGTTGCTATTTGGCACAAAATATGATTTGGAAAGAAAAAAAGTTCTACTGGGGAGCGCAGCTGGTCCCGATATTGCCGCTTATAAAGATAGGAAAGAGCATTTCAATAGAGTAGGACTAGCTTCGTCCTCCTCTTCAGGCTGCGGCGCGCGACAGACGGCGCTGCGAGATCACGCACACCATGTCAGGTGACTTGCCGATCTCACTGATGTTGCTCAGCATGTAGTCCGAGCACATCTGCTCGCTGGTGACGATTCCCGAGAAGCGCTGGAACAGCTCGCAGATCGTGGCGTGGTCGTTGGCCTCAGCGATCATCATGACGTCGCTGTTGCTCTTGGCGCGCTTCACCGGGTCGGTTTCGCCCGTGCTCAAAGTGCCTGGTCGTTTCGTAGACTGGCACATGTGAGTAAACGTCTGGTAGCGATACACCCCTCGCCACTTGGGAGGGCTAAAGCGAGGTGGAACTCGTGGGCGTCTTGGTGCCATTCCCCTGCTTTGACGAATCGACTAGGCCTCCGACAAGACCGACTTCCCAGTCGCCTCCCAAGAAAGCGATAATGAGACAGCTTTTTTGTGATAAAATAGTGAATCGCATCAAACATTACCCTGAAGGCCCAACGCTGCAGTGCCTGCACAGCGAGAACTGCCTGCAGATGCAGGCGAACACTGTCTGCACTCCGCGCTATCAAGACAAGTAGATCCGCGATACGAACCGTCGCCTTCCAGACAGCGACGAAAGACTCATTTGCCGTGGTCGCGTTGCAGCAGCGCGAAAAAGACCGCGCCACAGTAGCAAGCTAGCGCGCGGTGTGGCTCCAGATTCGCCCTTGCAGAGTTAGCGACGACGGCAGAGCCTCGCATCATGCCACTGCAACTTGGGCACGACTGCCGTGGCCTCTATTGTCGTTACAACAGCAACTTCACAGATGTTGTGAAAGCAGCCTTCATCACAGCGGCATGGTCGTCGGTGACGCAGCCTCCAACTCGCCACAGCAGCTTGGGCCCGGCGGTATAAACTTCTACGTCTACGCAGCAGCAAGCTGGCCGGCGGTGTGACGGGGGTCACACGCACCGTAGCTTAGAGGAAGCGTAACACGCTAACCCGAGCAGACGCCTGGCGTCTCTGTTGCTCTCTATGCAAAAGGCCTGGCCTTCCCTGTCGCCTAAGGTACCGAGTACCGAACGACTTGCACACTTGTAGGTTAGAGTAAAACTGACTTGTAT